>PISX010026262.1:0-24697 GCA_004024625.1 Mellivora capensis | reverse complement strand
GGAAGAGATTATGCTGAGTGAAATAAGTCAAGCAGAGAGAGTCAATTATCATATGGTTTCACTTATTTGCGGTGCATAACAAATAACACGGAGGACATGGGGAGATGGAGAGGAGAAGGGAGTTGAGGGAAATTGAGGGGGGAGATGAACCATGAGAGACTATGGACTCTGAAAAATAACCTGAGGGTTTTGAAGGGGCAGGGGGTGGGAGGTTGGGGGAGCCAGGTGATGGGTATTAGGGAGGGCATGCATTGCATGGAGCACTGGGTGTGGTGTAAAACTATGAATTCTGTTACGCTGAAAAGAAATGAAAATTTTAAAAAAATAATGGGGAGGAAAAAAATGTTTTGGAGTCATGGCATCTAAATGAAAATGCATTTTTTATTTATAATATTATACATTGAAACTTCCAGATATTTTCAGAAGTTTATGATATACATCATTTATCTTATTGCTAGAAAATATGTTGAAAATGGCTATTTAATTTTTAAATGTCTATTATTTATAGATGTCAGCCACAAAATTATTGGATAAAGTTTGATTAAAATTATAACCATATTTGTCACAGAAAAAAAATTAAAAAAAATTCATTCCTTTTGATGGCTGAGTAATATTCCATTATAGATATAGATATACGTGTGTGTGTGTGTGTGTGTGTGTGTGTGTGTGTGTACATACACACACATACATCTTCTTTCATTGGTTCATTAGTCAATGGACACATTTGGGCTCTCTCCATAGTTTGGCTATTGTTGATAAGGTTGCTATAAACTTTGGGGGTGAGGGGCTGCATGTGCCCCTTCAAATCAGTATTTTTATATCTTTTGGATAAATACCTAGTAATGCAATCGCTGGGTAGTTCTATTTTAAACTTTTTAAAAACTTTTTGAGGAACTTTCAACTGTTTTCCAGAGTGGCTGGAAAGTTCGCATTCCCACCAACAGTATAAGAGGGTTCCCCTTTCTCCTCATCTTCACGGACATCTGTTGTTTCCTGAGTTGTTAATTTTAGCCATTCTGACTGGTGTGAGGTGGTATCTCATTGTGGTTTTGATTTGTATTTCCCTGATGCCGAGTGATGTTGAGCATCTTTCCATGTGTCTGTTAGCCATTTGTTATGTCTTCTTCAGAGAAATATCTGTTCATGTCTTCTGCCCATTTTTTAACCAGATTATTTACTTTTTAGGTTTTGCATTTGATAAGTTCTTTATAGATTTGGTATGCTAGCCCTTTATTTGATATGTCATTTCCAAATATTTACTCCCATTCTGTAGGCTGCCTTTTAGTTTTGTTTGTTTCCTTTGCTGTGCAAAAGCTTTTGATCTTGAAGTCTCAAGTCCATTTTTATATTTGTTTCCCTAGCCTCCAGTGATGTGTCTAGCAAGAAGTTGTATAGCCAAGGTCAAAAAGGTCCTGTGTTCTCCTCTAGGATTTTGATGATTTCCTGTCTCACATTTAGGTGTTTCATCCATTTTGAATTTCTTTTTGTGTATGGTTTAAGAAAGTGAACCAATTTCATTCTTCTGCATGTTGCTGTTCAGTTTTCCCAACACCATTTGTTGAAGAGACTGTCTTTTTTCCATTGGATATTCTTCCCTGCTTTGTTAGGTAAACCCCCCAAAAGTTGTGAGTCCATTTCTGGGTTCCCTAATTCTGTTTCACTGATTTATGTGTCTGTTTTTGTGCCTCTTTTGTTGATTTTGAGGGGAGTTCTCTGTGCCTCTTGGACTTGAATGCCTGTTTCCCTCTCCAGATTAGAGAAGTTCTCAGCTCTCAGTTATAATTTGCTCAAATAAACCATCTACCTCTTTTTTCCTGCTCTTCTTCTGGGACTACTGTGATACAGATATGATTGTGCTTTACGGAGTTGCTTAGTTACCTAAGTCTACATTTGTGATCTAATGGTTTTCTTTCCCTCTTCTTTTCACACTCATTAGTTTCCATAATTTTATCCTCTGTATCACCTATTCATTCCTGTACTTCTTCCATCCTTAGTGTGATTACATCCAGTTTTCCATCTCAATTGTAGCATTTTTTTATTTTGGCCCAATTTTAGTTGCTTTTATCTCTTCAGCAAGGGCTTCTTTGGTGTCTTCAGTACTTCTTTTAAGCCCTGATTCCAAAGGGAAAAGAAAGATAGAAGAGAAGAGAAGAGAAGAGAAGAGAAGAGAAGAGAAGAGAAGAGAAGAGAAGAGAAGAGAAGAGAAGAGAAGGAAAAAAGGGAGGGAGGAAAGGAAGAAGGGAGGGAGGGAGTCCGGTCTAGTTTCCAGCTGGGTCTTTTGTCCTTGAGAAGCAATATACCCCTTTCCAAATTCATTCGAGGAAGGAGAGCATTCTTTCCCAGTGTGACCCAGGGGATTCCTACACCACACTGTCCACCCTTCTCTCCAGGAGTACTCCCACTCCTGCCTGGCTTGACT
Source organism: Mellivora capensis (assembly GCA_004024625.1). NCBI lineage: Eukaryota > Metazoa > Chordata > Mammalia > Carnivora > Mustelidae > Mellivora > Mellivora capensis. Next base: position 22,278 of record PISX010026262.1, on the reverse strand, counting down.
CCAGAGAATGGTACAGACTTCTAAAACCTCAGAATTTGAGTTCCACTGCTTGCAAAAACTTGGCCATAGTCAGTTCCTCTTGACTCCCAAGTAATGGTTTTGGGGAAATCTTTTTCTTGTGTGAACCCAACCTGCTGCTCTCCCCCACCCCTTTCTTTTCTCTCTGTGGAAAGGGTTGCCTCCCCTCCACAGCACTACAGCTTTTCTCTTCTCCAGTTCATGTCTCTGCACTCCAGACCTGTCATGTTATTTTCCCCTAATTCTGCAGACTGTTCTCTTAATCTTCAGATCAATTTCTTAGGTATCCAAAATGATTTGATGTTAATTTAGCTATGTTGAAGGGACAAGGTAAGCCCAGCGTTGCTCTGCTACTCCACTACCTTAACACTTCTCCAGCACTGAATTCTTTACAGTAGTGTCTGTTTATCCTTTTAGTGTCTATAGGGTCTGAAGTGATGTACCCTATTTCATTCCAATATTTACAATATTTACAGTATCTTCTCTTTTTTTAATGTGATTTGATGGACTAAAGTTTCATCAACTTATTGACATTTTCAAAGAACCAGCTTTTGCCTTTGTTGATTTTCTTATATATTTCTGTTTTAATTGCACTGATTTCTTCTCTAATTGTATTTTTTTCTCCATTTTACTGGCTTTGGGTTTTTTGCTTTTTATTTCTAGTTGCCTAAGGTGTGATCTTAAATCATTTAAAAAAAAAATGCTTTTGTTCGGGCGCCTGGGTGGCTCAGTGGGTTAAAGCCTCTGCCTTCGGCTCAGGTCATGATCCCAGGGTCCTTGCTCATCACTCCATGAGTTTATGAGAGAACTAGTACTTCCATGCCATCTGTTTGTAGATTGACACAATAGAAGCCCTATATGCCAATGGACCAAAGTATTTTGACAAAATAAATCCACAGGTATGTGCTCAACATTTCTAGGAGTATTAGGTTATTTCCCACAAATAATTCTGTCATTATCAGATTATTTCTTATAATAATGTATAAATGTTAAGCTAATGCTATAAAAGGTGGTTAGGAATGAATGACTATTTATTTCCCCAGTATACAAAGGAACTGTATATCCTAGTGGCTAAAACAAGAGAGGCGGGTGCCTGGGTGACTCAGTCAGTTAAGCATCTGCCTTTGGCTTAGGTCATGATCCCAGGGTCCCAGGATAGGACCCCATGTCAGGCTCCCCGTTCAGCAGGGAGTCTGCTTCTCCCTCTCCCTCTGCCATTCCCCCTGCTTGTGCTCTCTCTCTCTCTCTCTGTCACATAAATACATAAAAATCTTTTTATAAAAATTAAAAAAAAATAAAAGAGTGATCTTCTGATTTCTACTTAGAATGTAGAAACCTGGAAAGAGCATCATTGCTACCTTTACAATAAAAGAGAGAGAAATCTCCAAGTTTACATTTGCATTTGGATTTATCAGAGAGCTGAGGTAGTACAGCAATCAACTAACCCAAAATCTAATAAAAGACATCCTCCTGAAAGGAGAAAGAGAACAAGAACATTTGTTTCCTGGGATAAACATTAGACCCCATATAAGCTGTTTGAAATAATTCAACTAAAATTTTTGACAAATTGTTCAAGGGCTACTTTGAACTAACATGAGTATAAAGAATCCCTGGGGGGCACCTGGGTGGCTCAGTGGGTTAAAGCCTTTGCCTTTGGCTCAGGTCATGATCCCAGGGTCCTGGGATCGAGCCCCGCATCAGGCTCTTTGCTCAGCAGGGAGCCTGCTTCCTCCTCTCTCTCTTCCTGCCTCTCTGCCTACTTGTGATCTGTCAAATAAATAAATAAAATCTTTAAAAAAAAAAAAAAGAATCCCTGGGAGCTGTAGTTACAAGGAAAAATTACACATATGTACATCATCTCCAAAGACCTCACCGTATACTTAGAAGAGAGAGTAGGAGCGTGGGAGAAAGCGCTTATCTTGGTATAGTTATGGGAAAGGGGAGCAATAGCTTTTGTGGAAAAGATAAAGATTCACACAGAACCTTCTCCCCTATCTTCTCTATGGAGCAAAAGCTTAGCTGCTATGGGAAGAGAAACAAACACTGTCACTCTCAAGCCAGAGGTGAATGTTCATTGCAAGTAAATGAAGGAAACAAGAAAATACCCTCTGCCCTTGGGGGAGGGACAGGAAAATACCCCAAGCCCAGATCACTTTAGAGATCTCCTACCTTTGTGGGAGGAGTCTAACCATTAAAAAAACAAAAACAAAAACAAAAAACTTCCATTCCGAAGATCATAAGTACAGTGCTGCCTCAGAGGAAGACTGAACCAAAATAACAAGAGAATGACTCTCCTTTTCCCTCTTCCACCTTTCTCTATCAGGCTAGCTAGTGACCAATAGCATTTATCAGCTGTATAATGCTGGGAGAAGGACATGAAAAAGACAGAGATCTTTTCTCAGGCACAAGGGAGAGACCTAGAACTAAAGGATGAGGAGACACTGAGAAAAATACTCTGAAAAAGTATTCCTCACATTAAGTGCAAGTTAAGACAAGAAAAACGTGAAGGTTGTGGTGCCCTGAGAGTAACAATAGAAACTAAAATAACAAAAAATAAATTCAGCTCAATTCTCAGCTAGACTGACAAAAACTTACAATAGAAAGAGAAAAGGCACGCCTATTTCCAGGCATAAATACTATTTACACTTGTCTCTACTGTTCTATACAAGATAACCAGCTTTCAACCAAAATGCAGCATACACAAATAAGCAATTATCAACACACACACACACACACACACACACACACACATAAGTAATGATACACTGTCAAGAGACAAAACAATAAACAGAACCAGATTCAATATGATCCACATATTGGAATTATCAGACAATTCAAAATTACTTTGGATATCATGACACAGATTCTGAAGGAAAAGAGACAATATGCATGAATAGATATGGCATTTCAAGTGATATGTAAACTATGAGAAATAACTAAATGGAAATGAAAGAAATAGCATGATTACAGAAGAGAAGAGTCACTTTGTGAATTCCTTAGTACAATTAACACACTAAAGAAAAGAAACAGTAAACCTGGAGATATGTCAAGAAAAATCTTCCAACTGACAAGTATGAAAAAAACAAAATAATAGTTCATCCAAAAGCTGAGGGACAATATTGAATGGTCTAAAATGAATGGAATTGGAATCATGAAGAGAAGAGAGAAGGAAGAAATACTTAAATACATAATGACCAAGAATTTTTAAAAATTGATACATTACAAAAAACCACAGATCTAAACCCAGAAAATACCAGGCAGTAAACACTTCCCAAACATGCCTACAAACATAACATAGGTTTCCCTCATTATTCAAAAGTAGAGTGTTTTTGAAAACTTTCATAAGCCAAAATGGTATAAAGTGAAGAAGCAATTATTTTATGTAAAAGTTTTTAGCATTCTCAAACCCCAAAAATAACCTCTCTTAGGCTTCTCTGATACCTTAGGGCACATCTTGCTAATGGATGCACAAAATAAATAAAGCACAAATGCTTACAGCCACAGTTCAAAGATACAGTGGGCTGATGCTGAGATGTTGAGTATAGTTCCTGGGGAAGAAGCTTGGTGGTGACATTGTCACCACTTGGGAGTATGTGATGCCTCTGTAATGGTTTGGCTCATTGCAAAACAAATACCGAATGCTATTTTCAGTTTCTGCCTTTTTTTTTTTTGTAAAAATAAAAATCATTTTGAGATTTCTTTCAATTAGTAAGAACAGGTACAAATGTAAGTCTTTTGTAAAAGCAAAGTGGCATAATGCAAATTTTCAGAAAGTGGGGGATTATTTCAAAGAAAGTTGTATTTTAGTAATTTTCACTGAATTAACTAAAAAGTACTAAAATTCAATTAGCAAGCACTCTAAAGTTAATAGCAGTTTATGTTCTAAATAGTAAATAAATGATATTTTATTAGGCCTAATCATATTTGGCCTAAGTAGTAGCTCATGGGATTTAAGATATAAAGATTAGTTGTGTTTAGTTTATATCTATCAGCTTGGAAAAAAAAAATTCTTGAAATCTTGAAAAATAGAGCATTAGGGGTAAAGCTTGTTAAACACAGGTCAGGTCCTACCAGATAAAAAGACTTGTTTATAATTAATCTGATGGTGATAAAAAGGCATTTAATTAGGTTTCCATCACAAAATGGGAAAGGATAGGTCTGGGGTCTGAAACACAGCAGAGTTCAGCCATCTGCTGCCAGCTACCTCTTGCCAACATGTGATTTGCAAGTTAAATTATGCCAGCTGATGACATATGGCACTTCCTTCTTCTTTAAATATCTTACTCAAAATGAGTTTGCTCTCAAATGCTGAGGTTGGATTTCCAGCAATCACAGCAGTTGCCATAATTTTCCTTCATAAACAAATTTAAGCAATATAGATTTAAATAGTTGTCTCCTGTGTTACTATCCTGTGATATGACTGTGAGTTAGGGAAGTCTGACCTCTGAGATGTTCACATTTGGAATTCACAAACTTAAAACTTTTTTCACAGTTTCAGGGTAATGAGGTAGAAAGACAAGAGTCACCTCTCCAGGTTTTGACATAAATCTGAAGAAAGAGAAAAGGTGGTCTAAAGGAAAGAAGTGAAGGACCTATTCGAATCCACTGATTCATCTCCAGCATGATGTGTCTATCAGCTGGCAACAGAGTGAAGACTTATGCCACAGAAGTTGTCAAAAATCTAAACCATCAAAACACTGCAAAACAACGTATTCTTATTACCAGTGGCCTAATGCTGAAACATTCTCTGGTTCTCTCAAGGGTTCAGACTTATTAACGGCCACAGTTTTGTCTTTAGAATTATTGATCCAATCTGTTTTGAATTAAGGCCACAACTTTTTCCAAACCTTTTAATCACTCGGCCACCACAAAAATCTCCATAAACAGTTTAACCGTGACCTAACTAAGCAAAACTATGTACCCCAATAACTAAAATTATGTGTGTGCATAGGCACGTGTGTGTATGTGTGTGTGTGCATGCATGTGTGGGTATTTGACAAGATACTGCCATATACCATCAAGATAACATCATGGATATTTTGTAGGAAAGCAGTTACCACTTCCCGAAGGAAGGCCAACACCATGGACATAGGAGTTCTTCACAGAGAATATGAGCATCTTCAGCTAATCACACCATGAATTTCTTTACCTGTGACCCCCATGTTTAACAGTAAGGTAAGGACTTCAGGCTATGAATTGAACATGATAAAGCTTTTTGATCATAGTGTTTGTCCCAGCTAATGGTATCTCCTATCTATCCATGAAGTTTTAATCATGACTCTCTAACTTACAGATAGTAACAGCAGCTTTCTTTAGGTAAGATGGTCTTCCATCAGACTTGCACGATTTTCTCAAATTTTCACTGTGGGCGGCATCACTACAACATCAAATTTTAAATTCTTCGTTCTACTATACTCATCTGTTATAAACCAAAGACTTTGTGGTTTCCCTAAATAAGGAAATATGTCTTAAACATTCCATTATTTTCTTTGTGATCACAAGAGGATATAAAAGTTATGTAATCAGCAAATCAGTAACAATTTAGGTGGATGAGTAGACATAGGCAAAATACAAGGCTGGTAAAGCATGAACTGATCATCTTGAATTTCCTTGGAAGGTGCTTAGCAATTCAGATTTTAGAGAAAATGATTGGCAAGAGCGCTGACTAATCTGAACATCAGCTGATTTAGAATAGTATCTTGATGCTGGAAGCCCCTGCCTGTGCTGAAAATTAACCCTTCAATTGCTGGATTGTGGCAAGAGGAGGAGTGGCTGAAGCAATAAGGAGCAGAAGAAAACTTGAGGGGGACTCAAGGAAGTTCTATATAAAACCTGTCCAAAATCATTTTTATATTTTAACACTAAGATGGCTATACTGTTGTAGAATGGCTGAGTGTTAGCCCTGGTCTATGGATTTACCTCCAACATTCTCAACAATGAATTTTTCTAACACTTAGGGTTTCAGAAAATGAGCCCTCACAGTTATAAAAGATATGCTAAATCCAGAAGTTAATGCTAACATGTCCCTTTATTCCTACAATATCAATAAAGCACAGAAAGCTCAAGGACTGAATGTGGGGGGGGGTGCGCGCGCACACACACACACAAACAAACTGTAACTGCAGGTCTTAAAATTCAAGCACCTAATAATTCTAAGTGTTTTAACATGTAATACAAATGTCACAGCTTTCCTGGCTTTTGAACTCAGCTATTGTCACATTAATAGTAAAGTTTTATTTCCTATATTATCTCCCACCTTTACTCACAGATATTCCAGCTCCCTACCAAAACCTCCCCAGTACTCTGAAAGTTCTTGCAGTGTTTATCATGCACTCCTGAAGAAGAGTACCAGTCAGAGGAACCATATGACATCCACCATGTTTTTATTTTCCTTCACTCTCCTGCTCCTTTTATTGCTCCCTGCACATGAGGTTTCTTGAATGTGCCTTGGATACTGTTGCTACTGCTATTATTTTGAGGACACTGCTCTACAAACTGTATAGTTTCTACTGCTGCCTGACCAGGGCTTTAGATGCCAAATCCTCTCTATGGTCATGTTCCAGAACTTAACTCTGTGAGGCACTTTGTCACCAAGCCCACAAAATGTTACTACTTTTTCCCTGTCTCACAAAGTGCTTTAACCATCATTTGATAACCATCCCACCTGGACTCAAAGCAATTCTGGAAGGGCAGTGAATGTAATGACCCACAGCAGGGTTGTGACTCAGGCTAGACAATGAAAGCATCCATCCTCTTGCACAATATAACTTACCTAAGCAACTTCCTTCTCAGAAGTTGATGAGGCTGTTGAAGACAGGATGGTTTCTATCTTTCTGTGACATCAACATATTTAATGACCAGTTAAGTATGGGACTTCCACAGGCCAACTTGAAGACCATATAAAGACAGTCTGAGAATAAAGCCAACAAAAGGCATGATTTAGAGTTGTACTATCTAATTAGCCACTGGCTACATGTGGATTTTTTAACTTGAATTCATTAAAATTAAATTAAAACATTCATTTCCTTAGTTGTCATTAGCCACACTTCAAGTGCTCAATAGTCACATGGACTATTGCATTAGACAAAGCATTTTATTAGACAGCATGATATAGAGAGAAATAGAGTCCTAATTTCATCCTTTAAATCTCTGTATATAGCCTTGCCTAAGATTGGGTCCACCTTAAATTCCATTTTGGTTTAAGCTAAAATGAAAAATAATGAAAAATAATGAAAGCTTAAGTTATATTTCTGACCTTTGAAAAATTTATGTGCAGAAACTAGCCTTCGGGCCTATTTCCCAGAATCAGATCAGGAAACAGACAACAACCTTCTCACATTTCCCCAATTTCTTCCCATGACCTTTCCTGACAAGGAAAGCCTCTCCTTGAGAACACACATACACATACACACACACACACACACACACACACGAAAAGAGATCAGAGAGCAGAGGTTTGGTAGATGTCAACACAAAGCTAGCTTCAACTATCAGAGATAAACAAAGCTAGACATTAGTTAAAGCAGTGAAAAGAGATTTTATTCAGTAAAAATTGACAGTAGGGGAAAGAGCTGAGCTCCAGTCTGATTTGTAGAAGTGACTGAGCATTTTTCTTAATTGAAGTAGAGTTGACATATGATGTATTAGTTTCCTGTGTACAAGAGTGATTTGACAATTCTATACATTATAGAATGTACACCACAATAAATGTAGTCACCATATAAAGTTATTACAATATTATTGATTGTATTCCCCATGCTGTACTACTTTTCATCCTTGTGACTTATTTTATAACTGAAAGTTTTTACCTCTTAATCACTTCCACCTATTTTGCTGATCCACTCACCCACTCCTCTCTGATGCAGTTTGTTTTCTGTGGTAATTAGTTTGTTTCTGGTGTGTGTGTGTGTGTATTCCTTTTTTTTTTTTAGATTCCACATATAAGTGAAATTACATGGTATTTGTCTTTTTCTGCCTGACTGACTTCACTTAGCATAATATTCTCTAGATTTTATGGTATTTCCATTTTTATTTTTTTGTAGAACCTCCACAATGTTTTCTTTATTGACTGCACCAATGTATCTTCCTACCAGCAGTGCATGAGGGTTTCCTTTTCTCCACATTCTCACCAATACTTGTTATTTCTTGTCTTTTGGTTACTAGCCATTCTGATTAATGTGAGGCAATATCTCATTATAGCTTTGATTTACATTTTCCTGATAAATAGTGATGCTGAGCATCTTTTCATGTGTCAGTTCCTCTGCCCACTTTTTAACTGGATGTTTGTATTTTTGATGCTGAGTTATATGAGTTTTGGATATTAACATATTATTGGATATATCATTGGAAAATAGCCTCTCCCATTCAGTAGGACCAGGCATTTTAAGAAAAAAAAACCTTTTTTTAAAAAAAAAGATCTTTTTTAATTTATTTAGAGAGAAAGAGAGAGCTTGAGCAGGGGGAGGGGCAAAGGGAGAGGGAGAAAGAATCTCAAGCAGACTCAAAGTTCAGTGGAGAGCCCAATTCAGGGCTCCATCTCATGACCCTGAGATCACAACCTTAGCCAAAATCAAGAGTTGGATGCTTAACAGACTGGGCATTTTAAAGGGAGAATAAGGGTGTAAGGAAGGAGACCAAGTGCGGATTCAAAATGAAAAGGACTGGCCATTGTAAATGTGATTAGGCCAGACAGCTGTCTCTGCTACCTGACAACTACTGAAGTTAGAATTCTATTCTTCCATAGAGACAGGGGGAACAAGCCCCTCTTCTTCCTGATGACTACATTTCAAAGGAATGGCTTGCAAGTCCTTAAGAAAGATACTCCTGAGTTGTAGAAGATACATATACATCTCAATAGGTCAAAGAAAGGATTTACAATTATAAGCCATTTTTTTTAAAAAAGTAAATGCTATAAGAAAGCAAGATTAGGTGTCGCCTAAAATAAAAAATATATTCTAAGCCCTGAGTTTTTCCAGGCAGAAACTCCTAAAGGGGCATGGTTGTCCCAGTGATACAGGGCCTTAGGCTGCTAGAAGCCATGTTGAAGTTTGGCCAAGTGTCTTCGTGCAGGAATTTCAATGGAGTATTCATGACAAGAGGTGTTTTTTTTTTTTTTTTTCAGTTCTCACTACCTGGATTTTTCCAGAATGCACAGCAAAACTATGTACATAATTTAATGTACAAGGCAATCCTTTGGTAAACATATCATTATCCCCATCTTACAGGTAAGGGAACCAAAGTTCAGAGGGCTTGAATCACTTGTGCAGGTCACATACTAATAAATTAAAAAGCATACTGGAACCTCAATTTCTCTGACTAAAGATTGTGTTTTTCCTCACATCACCTATAACTTTGTCTCTCTAGTGATCTCCCTAATTTTTCATGCATGTCTCTATAACTAGTTTTTACAGAAGTGCCCTTGCCTTTAAATGATAAAGCCCATAATATGAGAATAGGCAAAGAAAAAAAAATAAGCCCTCACAAAATGTCAGAAATTTGTGATTAACAGGCAGCAGGTGTACAAACTGAAAGCATTCGACTCATATCCATTGTCATCTCAGCAAATGGCTTGGCCCCAAAGTTGCTGAAGGGGGAAATTTGATTATCTTTGCTTCCCCAGAAGACTGATAAATCGAATTCAGACTGCTATTGTTCCAGATACAGCCTGAATCTTCCATAGGATTTTAATCAGCAGCAGCATTATGTAGCATATGGGAGCTATTTGGCTGAAAGGAAACTCCAACTGTCACTTGTACATCCGCCCAACATGAAAGGAAAATAATAATATGGAATAATGGGACTTTCTTATCTACAGTGCAGCCTCCCTCTGAGAAACTCTGTGGTTTACTCTACTACATCTTCACAATATCCTATTAGGTAGGTCAGAGAACTACTTGACTATAATCCTGAATGCTTACTGGCTGATTCCACCAATGTTTTCATCTCTTTCATAGCCTTTTCTCTATCTACATCTATAAATCCTATCTCCTCTCACTTTTTGATTCCTTCTGTTCTCTTTAGTTTAATGAATAAACTTTCACCTAGCCCTCCCCATTTATACTGTTCTATCCTTAACTCCTTTTTCTTGCTACTATTTTTTTTTCCTTTCCTACCCTCATTTTATAAAAAGCCTAGATTGGAAATCAGTACTCATAGAGTGACTAAGTCTATAGCTCAATTATTTCATCCTGTTAGACTACTGATGATCAAATGTAAATGTCACTCCACTTATTCACTTCCTTAGTCACCAAAACTTTACTGAATATATTTGTTTTGAATATATTTGATTTGAAGTTAGCATATCATCCTTTTGTTCAAGCATGGGAAATAAACAACTAATGATAATGCAATGAGATAAGTGTCATCATTTTATTGAGCCCACTAAAGTATGGGAAAAACAAAAGGGGTCACCAATGTAGAGTCTATGGTGGCTGGTCCCTACTGCTTTCAGGTGTGGTTCCAGAGCTAAGCTCAGAAACCAAACTATAGGCTTCTTTTTATATCCCCTGCCCCCCTCTCTTGACCTTTCTTGACATACCTCCATTCCTGTACATTCAGAAAGACTATGAAAGATATTATGAGGGATTGCCTAATAATCTCACACACACCCAAGAATGGCATTGACAAAACTGACCTATTAAATGACGAGTTGGCATTTTATTTTAAGGAACCTAGGAGTCAAACCTAAAGTTCTTGGCATATATATTTTCTAATAGCAGGAAAAGCGAAGAATGAATCGCTGGTGCTATCAGAAATAAAATAGGATTTTGAAATCGTGTGAAGACCCTCTTGACATCTTCATATTTTATCCAAAGTATGGAATTCAAAGTGATGAACTAGGAAATCTCAGTTTGAAACCCTCAGATAAGAGAGATAGACTTTAATCAAATGACAGAGAGAAGGATGGTTGAAAGTAGAAATGGCCAAGAATGACAACTCCTTCAAGTGCTGGACCACGTCAGATAAGATCTCTTTCCCCTGTCCCTAGACCTACTTACCTAACTTCAAAAATTCAACTAGCAGAAGTGATAGGAGGTGCTTTCTTTATCATAGTATTGCCATCAGAACACTCAAGTCACGAAACAAAATGCCTGAAGTAATGGATGTTTTCAAAAGAAAATCCATGTTGATTTTGTACATTGGTGAGAATTCAGTAAAAGAGAATTTTCCTTCAAAATCAAAATTAAAAATAAAAAAAACTCTTCCATTAGCATTGAACCCTGGAAGATTCAGGAAGCAAAACAATTCTGGTAGCTCTAAGACCTGAAAGTGAGACTTTAATCACTTGGGATTTTGAGAGGAGCGATAATGTTGTTGAGGTTTTATAGTGAGCATAACAATTAAGTAATAAATGGGTTCAAAGTAAGACTGTATTATAATCTATTATGGTTTTTTAATTGAAAAAATAATCTTTTTTTCCTTTCCTGTATTGTATAAATGTATAAATTGTATAAATGCAGTACCTGTGGCAAAACAGATGCTAAATAAATGTCTGTTGCATGCATGAAATGAATAGGCATTTTCAAATGCTCCAAACCAAGATTAAATACCATTTACTTTAAAAATTATAAAAATAAAAGACTTATATTCAAAAGCCACACACAAGGAACTAATAAATATACTATACAAAAATTACCCACAGGAGCACCTGGGTGGCTCAGTGGGTTAAAGCCTCTGCCTTTGGCTCAGGTCATGATCCTGGGGTCCTGGGATTGAGCCCCGCATTGGGCTCTCTGCTCAGCAGGGAGCCTGCTTCCCTTCCTCTCTCTCTGCCTGCCTCTCTGCCTACTTGTGATCTCTGTCTGTCAAATAAATAAAATATTTTTAAAAAGTACCCAGTACCCAAACCCCCATATTAAACTACCAACAAGTTTGTCAATCTTGATTTGTACTAACAACACTGTTATCACATAATTGATATGTGATATGTGCCCCTATCTTCACAAAATAAAGTTTTCTTTCTTGCTTATGTCCAATAGCGGGAGTGGAATTTGGAGGGGAAGGGCTCTGCACTGTGAAGTTAGTCAAGGACGCTAACCTTTTTATCTATTTGTTCTTCTCCCTGCTATTACCTTAGAGTTGTGCCCGAATTCCCTACATTCAGCCAAGAGATGACGGAAGAGCGAAAGTATATGACCAGTGGTATGGCAGGTTTTGTGGTCCAGGCAGGCAGATGGGCACATCAACTTTGCCCACATTCCACTGGCCAGAACTCACCACTTCATTTTATGTTCAAAGAGCTAAAAAGTTTCACTTTGATAAATAAATAATAGGTACTACTAGTTTTTAAGCAAAGAACTGACCAAGATGTAAATGGGGAGTTACACTGGCCGTATTAAGTAGAGGAAACTACTAGTAATATGGTTACATTAGAGTCCAGGAAACCTGGTAAGAAGCTACTGCAGTCATATGGACAGAGAATAATGAGGGCCAGAGTTAGACAACAGAAAAAGAAAGACAAGAAAATGATAAATATAAGCATACACTGACTGATTTGTTGAGTGAGCAGAAAAGAACCAAGTGACAGTCTTGGGTTTTATGTATTTGTTCAAGAATACATATTAAAATTTCGGTGGTCTTTTAGTTAACTGATGCATGTTTTGTTGGTTTGTTCATTTTTACCCACAGGGCTTAGGAAAATAAAGATTTAGGTGTGGATAAAAGTGAACAGAGTACAGTGCCTGTGAAAAGGGAAATCTAATGGAGAAATAAGGAAAACAAACAGATGAAAGGAATGTTTTGTAATTCTGTAGATCACAATGAGCATTTTGAAGTGAATGTGTTACAGCAAAATTAAGTGTCAAAAGAGGAAAAATTATATCCAAAACATTTTCCCGTATTTATTATATTGCTATTTGCCACAACTGTCAAACATTCAGATGCCAATAAAATGCTTGAATAAATAATTCCATTTTGGCTGTGGCAACTGGCTTACGGTATGTATCCTGGAAGCTCCTGAAAAGATGTTATTTTTAGTTCTTACAGGAGAAAAACTGTACCTGGGGAGGCTAACTGGTAACCAATTAATCAGACAATTGATCTAATGGAAATGAGCTTTAAACACATTGTTAAATGCATTATAGCATTAACTAATGCTCAATTTTAAAATACGCAATGTAAAAGTCATTACTTAGACAAAGAAGGGTGTCGTTAATCCCTAGAAAAACAAATAAATACTTTTTAAAGCCTTCCTGTAGCCTTTGTGAGAGACATGAACACACCAGCAGGGCTGAGTGTTCAGAAATTCTGTTAGAAGTGATAACCTTTAGAGCAAGGAACTGAATGTGAAGGAATGCATCTCTGTCTCCTCACACAGGTCAGCCCTCCTCTTGAGTCACACCTGGGATGAACTTCCAAGGAATTCTAGAATGTTCTCCTTGCAGTGAAAACAAAGTAAAACTAGACTTCTTTGGGCCTTTTACGCATTTGTCTTTAATTTTAATTTTTTTTTTTTTTTTACAGGAAGAAACAAATCCACATATATCTCTCAGTTGTTCCATATAAAATTTGTAGAGATACTTTCAGGCATCTATGTTGTCCGTAGGCAATAGGAACATTTTTAATAAAATTGTTATTAATTTTTCAACAGCTATGCAATAATCTACATGTGCAAGTACTCTATCAAAATGAATTTCTTTTATCATACATATTCATAAAGCAGAATTTGAAATGTTTAAGCACCCTTTAAATATAGTACCAAATATAGTAACAGATTTGGACTGCAAAATGGAGCAGAAGAGTCCCTGAATAGGAATATATCATTGCTACCAAATGATAGAGCACCAAAGAATATTTGAGCTACCATCAACCAAGCATTCACCACTTACTTCTTTCACAACCAAGTAAGTTTATCTAGTCTAAGTTTACAGATCAAGAAACTGAGACACAAAGTGATAGAGAAACTTATTGTAGTCACACAGTTTGGAAGTGGCAGAATGAACGTAGTGCTAGCCTGGATGCAGTCAAACCACCTGACTTTGTCTTAGAGCAAGAGCACAAATAGTATCCCACCATCAGAAGCCACACATGTGGTTTTTGGGGTAGGCGGCAGGGTGTGGGTAGGAAAAAGAGCAGAAGATGGGACGCGTGGATGGCTCAATTGGTTATGTATCTGCCTTCTGCTTAGGTCATGATCCCAGGGTCCTGGGACCGCGTACCACAGCAGGCTCCCTGTTCATGGGGAGCTTGCTTCTCCCTCTCCCTCTGCCTCCGCTTGTGCTCGCTCTCTCTCTGTCAAACAAATAAATAAAACCTTTAAAAGAAAAAAAAAAAAGCACAAGAGAAGAAGCAGAAGTGGTAAGCAGAGGTCAGGTCATGAAGAAACTGGCGTTAACAGAAACTGCAAAAGTATTGCTAATGATTCCAATAGAGATGGTGATAGTCATCAGGCTCTGGCTATATATGATACATCAAAAAAGTAATGGATAAATCACAGTTAGGGCCAAAAAAGTAATGGATAAATCACAAATGCATCAATTTTCTGTCCTTTGAAAAACTAATACTTCTCAATAGCCCTCCAAATTGTTGTTTATGTGCCAAAGAACTCTATCTATGCTTTGTTTTCAGATGTTTAGGCCAAGTATCCTGACATTACTGATTCCAGTTTTCTCAGTAAAATTTTGTTACATTCTCAAGACCTACCAGGATACAGACTATTCTGTATCAACTTATGTTTGTATATGACTAATTAGATCATATTTTCCCTTGGTACAAAACATACCTCATAACCTTATATAGTCATATTTCTTGGGCACTACTGCTCACAGTAAAGCCACACATGCATATTATAACTTAACAAAGTAATTTTTATCTAAGAGAGTAGGTAATCGAGAGCTGTAATATAAAAGCATTTGGTATTCTAAAAATTTTATAAATGCACATGATGCACACACTTTCTTACAGTGGATAGGCAGATGATGGATGATGATGATGATGATATAGGTAGGGAGATAGATAACCCAAAGTGCCCTAGCTTGGATTCCCCAGGATGCAGATCCTGATGTGGATATAAGCGTGAAGGATGATTATCAGGGAGTACATCTGGATCAAGACCTGGGGAAAGAAGAGGAAGGGAGCAGTATCAACCAGGTGGAGAAGACCTGGGATGCAGATCCACTGAAAGCTCCAGGCGGCAATACCCCCAGGACTGGAATAACTATTGAAAGCTATCCCAAGCTGACCCAAGAAACTTTCATACACCCAGGTTTCATTAGTCATTGGATACATACTCTGGAAGGAGGTGGGACCATGGGCAAGTCAGGCTTCTAAAACTGAGGCACTCCTACAGATGGGCTAAGGACCTTTTTTTAGTGGCACTCTCAGCAACTAGATAAATAAATAAATATTTTATCCTAAAGGGAAATCTGTGTGCCATATCACAGTATTCACCATACAAAGATATAGCAACTCTATAACATACAAAAATAAGAAACACAGCTATATATATTAAATATGTATATATATTAAATATGTACATATTATATACTAAATGCGTACACATATATATTAAATATATGTGTGTATACTAAAACCATGCATGGTGACAAATGTTTCCATATTTTATCTTCTTAGAAATAGTCCAAAATTGAGGACACCTCGGTGGCACAGTCCCTGAGCTTCCAACTCTTGGTTTTGGCTTGGGTCATGATCTCCGGGTTGTGGGACTAAGCTCCATGTTGGGCTCTGTACTCAGTGCAGACTCTGCTTTAGATTCTCTCTTCCTCTCCCTCTCCCTCTTCCCCTTCCACTCATGATCTCTCTTTCGTTTTCTCTTTCTCTCAAATAAATAAACCTTTAAAAAAATAAATTATCCCAAATTCAAAGGTTATCAATTTAATGTAAATTCAACATTTCAAAATTAACTACAAACCAGACTGCTGCAAGATGGTAGCACAGGAAATTCTTATCTCCTCCCACAGACACACCACATCCACAGCTACAAATGAATCATTTCTCTCTGAAAAAGATTCGAGAACTAGATGAAATGTTCTCTACAACAAAGGATAAAAAAGACCACATCAAGCTGGGTGGGAGAGGCAGACACACAGTTTCACCAAAAATCCCACCCTTAGTGCTGTGACCCACAACAGAGAAGGATTTCACCAGCCTGACACTTCTCTCACAGGAAGGGCTGGTACCTTGTACCAGGCACCCCAACCTTTGGGATCTGGCCAGAGAGACAAGCCCTCAAAACTCTGGTTTACAAAACTAGTGGGGCTAACATCCAAGACACCCAAAGTGGTATAAGAAACTGAGATTCCCTTTTTAAAGGGCGCATATGTGGTCTCACTTACTCTAAGACCAAGTGGAAAAAATAGTTTGAAAAGTGCCTAGAAGAAGGAGATTCATTCACTAATCTAAAAGCATCTGCTGGAGGGATAGGAGATGGGTAAAACTCTCCCTAAAGATGGAGGTTCAGTTGGTCCCACTTTTGCACTCTCCACCTACCCTAATCACCTTGCTAATACCAGTGGGGATGAGCAGTCATGGCACTATCCTGCTGTTTGTTGAATCCAGAGAGCATGGATCCCTGCAGCACTACCTTACTCTCTGAATTGGGCTGGCAAGTGTGAGTGGTCACGGTATTCTCATTCTCCCTCTCCCAGCTTAAATCCAGTGTACTTTCATAGACAAGATACTCTCTCACTGAGTTCTGGAAGCCCACCAGTATGCACAATCAAGATACTTTCCCGCTGCCTTTCTGAAACTGGTGAATGTGCCCTACTTCCTACACCTTCCAGTTGCCCAACTAAAGCCAGTGGGTGTACACAATCCACACAGGGTGTGCCCTTTGATCATCTGACACTGGATGCCAAGGAGCCTGGTGTTCCTGATCTCCATGGGAATGTAATAATTGGTAGGACAGTTCTTGGCAGGCCAGCCCCCCAAGGCACTGCACAGGGGGCAGACTGAAACACAACTTTTGTCTTCCTGTGAAAAAAAAAAAGCCTATTCACGTAGCCTGGGGTCAGTCTTAAGATTTCCCACACAGCCAGCAGATAACAACATGCTTCCAGGGAATGTAAGCAGGGAGACATCATCCTTATGTACCATCTTGGCCTCACTATAGCTCAGCAAGACTTCCAGAACGGAGTTTATACACTTATCTGGAGGTCTTATTTTTTGCAACTATCATCCAGGGGATACCTCCAAAACTACTGATCTGGAGGATTATGACTACAGATATATATGTACATATATATCTGTGTATATATATATATAACTATATTTATGACTACAGATATCTATATATCTATATATATATAGATATATCTACATATATTTATTTACATACTTTAACAGCTACTGCCTGAGGGTCTGGCTTCCAATAAGCCTGAAACTAGGTACTAAATGAAATTTATGCCCTTGAAACACTGACAGGTCTTAACACACCCTCAACAATGGGGACATATCAAGAATAAATAAGACTGTTTAGACAATCAGAAAGATTCAAGAGACAATAAGGAGCTAGGACAGGTTGAAAGTTCATCACCTACACAAAGCCATTCCTTCAAGACTCAGGTAAGTGACTTTCACCTAATGTACAGACACAAATAGACTGTTAAGCCAAGTGAGGAAACAGAGAAGCATGTCCCAAATGAAAGAATAAAGACAAAACCTCAGAAAAAGACCTTAATAATATGGAGATAAGTAATCTACCTGAAAAAGAACTCAAAGTAATGGTCATAAAGATGCCCACTGAACTTTAAAAAAAGAATGAACACAGTGAGAACTTCAACAAAGAGACAGAAAGTATAAGAAAATACCAAACAGAAGTCACAGAGCTAAAGAGTACAGTAATGGAACTAAAAAATATACTGACTGACTGACTGCTATAGTCCTGGGGACTCAATAAAAAGTTCACTTTAACTGGCTGGAGCAGTTTAAAAAAGTATAACTTTATACCTGATAGAACTAGAAAAAGAAAAATAAGCTCCAATGTTATTAGAAGGAAGAAAAGAATAAAGGCCAGAGTAGAAATAAATGAAATAGAGACTAAAAAGACAATAGAGAAGATCAATGAAGTGAAGAGATAGTTCTTTGGAAGGATAAACAAAATTGACAAATCTTTAGCTAGACTCAACAACAACAAAAGAGCATAGGTTTAAATAAATAAAATGAAAAATGAAAGAAAAGTTAACAACTCATACCATAGAAATACAAAGAATCATAAGAGATAACTATGAACAATTATATGCCAAAAACCTAGAGGAATGGATAATTCCTAGAAACTTAGTATCTTCCCAAGAAGAAATTATGAAGAAATAGAAAATCTGAATAGACCAATTACTTGTAAGGAGATTTAATCAGTAATCAAAACCTCCCAATAACAAAAGTTAGAACCATATCCTCACTGGTGAATTCTACCAAACATTCAAAGATTTAATCCTTAATTTTATCCTTCTCAAACTTTTCCAAAATACTGAAGAGGAAGGAATGCTTCCAAACTCATTTTTTGAGGCAAAAATACCTTGGTATCAAAACCAGAGAAGGACACCACACACACACACACACACACACACACACACACACACTAATGGGCTAATATTCCTAATGAACTAGGTGCAAAAATATTCAACAAAATTTTAGCACACAAAATTCAACAATACGTTAAAGACATTATATATCATAATCAACTGGGATTTATTCCAGGGATACAAAGATGAGTCACCATTTTTCAAAGTCCTAGTTGGAGCAATTAGGCAAGAAAAAAAAAGAAAATAGAAGGTATCTAAATTGAAAAGGAAGAAATAGAACTGTTACTGTTTGCATGATTTCATATACAGAAACCCTACAAACATCACCAAAAAAAACCTATTAGAACTAATATTCATATCTATATACTAACAATGAACTCTTAGAGAAATTAACAATCACATTTACAACTGCATCAAAATGAATAAAATATCTAGAAATAAATTTAACCAAAGAGGGGAAATATATGTACACTAAAAACTGTAAGACATTGACTGATAAAATAAACCAAAGAAGACAAATAAATGGAAAGATATTCTGTGCTAATGGACTGGAGGAATTAATATTGCTAAAATGTCCATCGTATGAAAGCAATCTACAGATTCAGTACAATCCCTATCAATATTCCAATGGTATTTTTCATAGAAATAGAATAATTCTGAAATAAATAATAATTTATTTATTACTTAATAAAATTTAATAATTTAATTATTATAAACAGATAATTCTAAAATTTACAGAGAACCACAAAAGACCTCAAATAGCTAAAATAATCTTGAGAAAAAAGAACAATGTCAGAGTTATTACACTCCCTGATTTCAAGCTATACTACGAAGCTATAATAATCTAAACAGTATGATACTGGCATAAACACACACACACATAGATCAATGGAATAGAATAAAGAGCCCAGAAATAAACCCACACATATATAGTCAGTGAAGTTACAAGAAAGGAGGCAAGAATATACGATGGGGAAAGGGCAGTCTCTAATAAATTATTGGGAGAACTGGAGAGCTACATGCAAAAGAATAGAAGCAGGCGCCAATGTTTTGGACCATATACAAAAATTATCTCAAAATGGATTAAAAGCATGAAAGACCTGAATCCATAAACTCCTAGAAGAAAATGCAGGTGGTAAGCTTCTTGATATCAGTCTTGGTGAATTTTTTTGGGGGGGCGGGGGGAGGATCTGATTCCAAAGGCAAGGGAAACAAAAGAAAAAAAAAGTACTACATCAAAAAAAAGCTTCTGGGGACGACTGGTTGGCTCAGTTGGTTGGACGACTGCCTTTGGCTCAGGTCATGATCCCGGAGACTCGGGATCGAGTCCCGCATTGGGCTCCCAGCTCCACGGGGAGTCTGCTTCTCCCTCTGACTTTCTCCTCGCTCATGCTCTCTCACTGCCTCTCTCTCAAATAAATAAATAAAATCTTTTAAAAAAAAAAAAAAAAGCTTCTGTACAGCAAAAAAAAAACCCATCAATGAAACAAAACAACAAAACAAAACAAAACAAAAAAGGTAAGAAATAACAAGTGTTGGCAAGGATATGAAGAAAAAGGAACCCTTAAGAACTGTTGGTGCTCCCACCACTGTTGGTGGTAATGTAAACTGGCACACACACTATGGAAAACAGCATAGAGGTTCTTCAAAAATTTCTAAAATAGAAGTCTCATGACCCAGCAATTATACCCAAAGTATCTACCTGAAAAAATGAAAACATTAATTTGAAAAGAAATATGCACCCCTATGTTCATTGCAGCATTATGTATAATAGCCAAGATATGAAAGCAAACTAAGTATCTATCGACAGATGAATGGATAATGAAGATGATATATATATATATATATATATAGAGAGAGAGAGAGAGAGAGAGAATGGAATACAACTGAGCCATTAAAAAAGATGGAAATCTTGCAATTGTGACAACATGGGTGGACTTTGAAGATATTATGCTATGTGAAATAAATCAGAGAAAGACAAATAGCACATGGTTTCACTTACATGTGGATTCTAAAAAACAAAACAAACAATACAAAATGGAACCTAGACTCAGATGCAGAGAACAGACTAGTGGTTGCCAGAGGGACAGAAATTGGGGGAGGTGGCAAAAGGGTGAAAAAAGTGGTACAAACTGCCAGTAATAAAATCAAGAACTCATGGGAATGTAATGTATAGCATTAGGAATATACTCAATACTGTATTAACTTTGTATGGTGACAGATAGTAACCAGACATATTATGGTGATCATTTCACAGTGTATATGAATCTCAAATCACTATGCTGTAAGCTGAAACTAATATAATATTGTATGTCAATTATTCATCAATTAAAATAAATAAAGTTAACTAAATATCCTAAAAATTCTATTTCAGCTCTCTCATGCAGATAATTACTATCGACATAAAAATTATCAAAATTATTTTTAATTTAATAGAATACATTTTTTTTAAATCCTTAAATTTTCCGGGAATGATGTTATTTATCTGCTTAGTATACCAGAAGTTTAGAAAGCATATAAGAAGATATTCAAACTTGGGAATTTTTTAAAAAATTCACACAGATAAAGCCAGAAAAAAGACATAGCTGTTTTTAAACCTAAATTTAAATGGGGTGCCTGGGTGGCTTGGTCGGTTAAGTGTCTGCTTTCAGTTCAGGTCAGGATCTCAGAGTCTGGGCATCAAGCCCTCCACAGGGGTCCCTGCTTGATGGGGAGTCGGCTTCTCCCTCTCTCTCTGCCCCTCCCCACAGTTCGTGCTCTCTTTCTCTCTCAAATAAATAAAATCTTTAAAAAAAATTGTCACACTAGTCTGAACTGTCCAAGAATTCTCTTTAATTATGGAAACTGGTATTCTTATGTTTGTTGTTGTTGTTTTAAGCACATTTAAGCTGGCATTTTCTATGAAAAGTTGGTTGTTGTAGTTTTTGGGGGTTTTTGTTTTTATGCTGCCATATCTAAAGTATTAGTTAATATTATTTAGTTTCTTTATGTTCTAGGGATTTTTATATTCTCTTATGTTAGACTTAGACTAAACTTGTTAGCTTCCAAAACCCAAACAAAACACAGCTTATTTTAAGAGATTTTATATCTAGGGGCGCCTGGGTGGCTCAGTGGGTTAAGCCTCTGCCTTCGGCTCAGGTCATGGTCTCAGGGTCCTGGGATCGAGCCCCAGGTCGGGCTCTCTGCTCAGCAGGGAACCTGTTTCCCTCCTCTCTCTCTGCCTGCCTCTCTGCCTACTGTGATCTCTCTTTGTCTGTTAAATAAATAAATAAATAAAATCTTTAAAAAAAAAGAGAGATTTTATATCTAACTTATTTATTTCTCCAGCAGTAAGAAAATATTTCTCTTTTTTTTAAAGATTTTATTTATTTATTTTACAGAGAGAGAGAGAGAGAGAGAGATCACAAGTAGGCCTTGTGATCATGACCTGAGCTGAAAGCAGAGGCTTAACCCACTGAGCCACCCAGGCACCCCGTGGTAAGAAAATGTTTCAAACATAAAATGAGGGTCATAGGTTTTACGAACACATAGACACACAGCTTGTAGCTTTAGTCATGGACTAAAATAAACACAGAGAACAAAAACTAACAAATCTAAATGTGGAGAAAGGGGAACCCTCTTACACTGTTGGTGGGAATGCAAGTTGGTGCAGCCACTCTGGAGAACAGTGTGGAGGTTCCTCAAGAAGTTAAAAATAGAGCTTCCCTATGACCCTGCAATTGCACTACTGGGTATTTACCCCAAAGATACAGATGTGGTGAAAAGAAGGGCCATCTGTACCCCA
>PISX010026261.1:0-24779 GCA_004024625.1 Mellivora capensis | reverse complement strand
ACACCTGAGCAGGGATGCGCTGGCTGAGGACACCAGCAGACGAGTTCCCAGGAGGCGAGGCTGGGAAGATGTGGGGAGTATGGCCAGCAGGAATAGGGGCGTCCTGGAGACCTGGCAGGGGGGCTGCTCAGATGGGGACAGCGCAGAAACAAGGGTCTTCAACAAGCCAGCAGCAGATGAGGACAACGGGAGGTGGAGGGGCTGGGAGAGACCCCGGTTTCAGAGCACGGGCTCCCGGGAGGAAGGGGGACGGGGACAGAGACCACATGGAGGGCGCTTCCCCGTCCCCAGCCACGGTTCAAGGTTCAGGAGGGAAAACCACAGCCACCTGGCTGGGCTGCAGGAGGAGCAGTAAATTCAAGGGAGACCTGGTTTCCAAAACTGCAAGAACAGGGCAGGGGACATTCACAGACCCAGTACGGAAGCAGGGGATTTCGCTGAGGACTGTGTGGGCTCCGTATGCTCCCGGGGCAGGGACAGTGCTGGAAAGGAATCCCTGAGGACTGGGACGGGGGCATGACAGCTGCCCCGGGTGTCCAGGCTGCCTGCGGTGACTGGCACATCAAGGGCAAGAGGTGTGGTGACATGGGTTCTCATGGGAAAGGCAGAGAGCGGTGGAGAAGCTGGCAGCATGGGGTGGTCCCACGTGATACCTGCTGGGAAGGGGCCAACGTCCCCCCACTCCTGGGCCAGCAAGAAAGGTTTCACAAGAGTAGCCTCTTCAAAAAAAAAAAAAAAAAAAAAAAAAAAAAAGGCATAAATACTGACTTGACTTGATCTATCCTCGCACTTACCCAGCATAGTTGCTTTATGTGCAAAAGAAATATAAATCCTCTAGAAACCACAATTCCGCATTTTTAAAAAAAATTACAGTTAAAAATACCCCAGATTTCCCCAACTGCTGCAGAATGCGCACGAGAGCAGGCAAGACTTCACAGTGACACACTGGCCACGGCGGGTGGGAGCCCTGAACATTCTCAGTTCCGGAAACACCCAGCGAAGGGCGTTCCTCCACAAGCACGATCTCAGAAACCACCAGAATGAGGAGGAGACGTGCTCAGCCCCCAACTGCTCCAAAGAAGTCTTAGAAGGAAGCTGGGTGCTTGTTTTGCGTCTGGAAAATAAGATTAGACACCCAGTTACATGGGATTTCCTGACAGGATTATTAGAGGATGGTTCCCACGGTAACCAGGGAACCACTGGCGGCGGGAGGATGGGAGGTAGAATGCATCTTTCTCAAAAAGAATAAATCCCGTGATCTCTGAGCTGGAAAGGGTAGCGAGGGGCCCGGTGGGTGGGATCCTTCACCATGTGCCCGAGACGATGCAAAATTCTCACACAGAAACCATAACAAATACCCTGGTAAAATTCCACATCATCCCCTGAGAAAAGCGAGGCAAAAAATGCTACTTCTTGGTGTTGAGTCCAGAGATGCTGGGAGACTTATCAGTAATAAACAGTAAACTGAAGGACGTCGTCAGGCCTGCCTACACAGAGGAGAGGACCCGCCCGGCGATGGTCCTCACCGAAGGCCCTTCTTTCGGAGCAGCCGTCAATGCAGCTGTCCAAGGTCACAAGGCAGAGCCAGGAGGCAAACCCAGGTAGGCCTCACCCCTGCGCGGCTCATGCTGCCTCCCAGAGACTCTCTCCCCGGCCCGGTGCCCACAGGGGCTGCGGTCGGATGAGTGCACAGCCAAGCCCTCCAGCTGCCTCTGGCCCCCAACACCATGGACTGGACTTGGAAAAGCTACTCTCTCCTCCTCCCTAGAGTTTTCCTCTTCTGGGAGGGAGATTAAACGACCCCCTCACAGATGGAAAACCAAAGAGCCAAAGAAGCCTCCGGTCTAGTCTCATACATACCAGGTCGTAGGAAGAGAGCTTAAGGGTGTCCAATCCCCCACACCCAAGTCCCACCCACCCGATACCCGAACTCCTCCAAATGTGAGTTGCTCGCTGACCAGAAAAAACGTACCTGAACATCAGACAATTACACTTTGTCCCCATGTAGCATCCTCTTTCGGACTCCGGCTTTATGGGACAGGCTCTTTCGGAGCAAGTACAGAGACACAGTGGGATCTATGGACAGATCTATTTGCAGAGATCAGCTCCCTCTAAGCAGAACTTCCCCCCTTCTCCACACCAAGCCACACATCCGCCCTCCCCCACCTTCTCGGTGTCCTTTCTCTTCTTGGTACTTCCTCAAAGGTCATAAACATGGTACAATGACCTCTGTCCAAAGTGTCCTCAGGGCCCTGGGAAGGACTTCCGTTAGGCTGGGAGGCTGAAATTCATTTAGAAAAACTAAATCTTCCTGAATACTTCCCCAACACACTTTTACTGCTCTGGGTTTCTTAGGATGTATGTAAAAGACAGACCATGGGAGCGGAAAGTTGATGGTCTATCGCTGTCCTCCATCGGAGCCATTCAGAGCTGGCGATGGTCCCCTCTGCTGGCTCCGGACACCTGTGTTAACCATTTTTATCGCGCATGGCATCTTCTGCAGGTCTCAGATCCCTCCCGAAGCAGACCTCCTCGCTCCGCCTCCCCCTTCAGCTACTGAGCTAGCTCCATGACTCACAGCAATACCTCCAAGTCCAATGCCTCAGTTTGCTCATCTGTGAAATGGCGATGATTGCATTTGCCTCATAAAGTCACAGTGAGGTCAAACAAGAGTGCTTATTAGGACAGAGCTATAAATGGGAGAGGCTATACTTACTGCCGGGCCCCTTGACCGTCTGCCCCCTGTCTTTGGTCCGCTTCCTCTTAAGACCTAACATCATGGGGCGCCTGGGTGGCTCAGTGGGTTAAAGCCTCTGCCTTCGGCTCGGGTCATGATCCCAGGGTCCTGGGATTGAGCCCCACATCGGGCTCTCTGCTCAGCGAGGAGCCTGCTTCCTCCTCTCTCTCTGCCTGCCTCTCTGCCTACTTGTGATTTCTGTCAAATAAAAAAAAAAAAAAAAAGACCTAACATCATTAGCCAGTGGCCATACTCCTTCCTTTCGGTAGTCCTCCCCGATCTTGCACGGCAGGCTCATTCACAAACACAACGTCAGAACGAAGACATCTGAGAACTTCCCAATGTTCCTGACTTCCAGAATCTGGTCTATCCCTCACACTGCTTATTCAGCATCTTCACAGCTTCCTGGCCAGTCTCTCCAGCACTCCCTGTAGCTGGACTCTAATGATCTACCAGCCTGCACACAGGAGGCAACTGGATCTCTCCTCGGATCAAGTGGCCATGGTCTGCTACTGCTCCATCCAGACTGACCTTTGTGATGCACGCCCCTCGTGGCCAATGGCATGCGTTTTCAAAGACAGATGGCTGGGGTTTGAGGTTCAACCTGATGTTGTGGTACAAAGCTCCACTAATTGACCCATCTGGGAATTAAACCTCTGGTCTTCGGCCTCTTTAAATAGCACACCCTAAACAAATGAGCCAACATGCTGGGCCTCCAGCCAAAAGCAATACATTCTAATGGACTGTTCTTGGTTATCTGCAAAATCCTACAAGTGGAGGATTTGTCAGATAATCAGTATTCTAGACTCAAAATGCTGGGATATACATACCAGTGCAAAAACAGCAATCATTTCAAAAGACATTGAGCCACACACTAGACACAGAAGATTTTAAAGGAAATGGGCTCTAGAAGTCAAGAGAAACTCTGCTTCTTCACTGCGCAGCTTGAAAACTAAATGGCAGTCCTACGGAAGACGGGCCCACCTGGGTTAACTGGGGGGATGGGGGGGGTCAGATTCAGACGCTCCATCAAATTTCCATTTTAGTTCTACTTAGAACTTCATCTGTGACTACAATAAGGCTAAAGAAAACATCATAAAAATAATATAAGGAATGAATTTATGAGGAGGAGAGAGTCATAATGAACCAAGCAGAAGACGAAGTAGGCGGTTCCCATCAGGTTGCCTAACAATCCGGGCAAAACGAGCATGATGCTAGGATCCTGGACCACGGGAAGGGGATGTCCGTGGTCCCCATCAGGACCGCTTCCACTGTTGCCTGATTGTATGTCTGTAAATGACCACGGGGAGTGCTTTCCACCCGACCTCATTGGCCTTTATGAAAACCCTTAGGACATGAGTTATCGAGGTATAACAATGGTACATAACAAGTGCAAGACCCAAAGCCGCTCCATGCCGTCCATCCCCACCCTCTGCCTGTTCCAGCGCCCTGCACCTGGCCACCGACTTCCCAGTCCAACCCAGACCTGACTCCAGTGACAACAAAAACCTCCACTCAGTGGCTTCACCAGCACCGGGCATGCACAGTCCAAAAGGCCACAAGCCCACTCCTCGGAGCTGCTGTTCTACTCAAGGAAGAACATCTTGAAAGATCCCCTTCGGGAGACCCACCACACAGCTGGATAGACTCCATGACACAAATCAAACTACGCCCAGAAAAGGATCAGGCAGGATTCATAAAAGGGAAAGGGCTTCCCTCCCCTTGGCTACCTTAAGAGAAGGACCTCATGGCAGGGGAGACTCTCATTAGCCACTCCATAAATCCCACCGGAAGGAAGGAGCAGGAGGAGGAAAGGGAGGAAACCTAACCCGTGCTTCAGATGCGAGCCAGAAGCCAGCCAGTCTTCTGAAGTGGCCAGAGCCCACAGGCTCTAAAGTCCTCCCAAAAGGGTTCAAACAGACAAGGATGGGAAAACATTTTCCCCTCGCAGGCTGGGCTTAGGGACCATGGGGGCAGCAGCAGGATTCCCTCTCCTAGACCCCTAGCAACTTCTTGATTTTTACCTCCACCAGTTTGTTGTGATAGTCTTAGTTCATTCGACATTTGGTCTTTTTTTTTTTTTTTTTTTTTCCATTCATGGAATATACCAATTCCATCAAAACTAATCTACCCTTTCAGGGGCTCTCCACGGGAGGATTGATGCTGGTGGAGACTCTGGTCCTGAAATCATGGGATCACTCTTGAATTTTCAGCCTCTAACACTTAGGCGCTGATTCTTTTCATTTTAAATAACTTTCAGAAGACAAAAATAGCACAACCCAAGGAGCAAACTTTAAGTGCGAAATCCTTTTACAACAGAACAACTCGTTTATCAAAACAGTTGTTAAATCCCAGTCAATGGCCCACTTCTGGAGAAAAGTGCTAAATAACAAAGATTTCATTCGAATGAAATTCTCTGAACTGGTCCGATAAAATAAGCAATTTATACTTGCTCGCAGGCAATGACATCATGGCAGAACCATTGCCAAAGGCATAGGCTCTCCTAAGAAAACCAGACAAGAAATAGAGAACAGACCATCTTTTTTTCCAGTAAATTAATATATAGAGACAGACCAACTAGGAAAATCAGAAGAATATGCCTACATGCGATTTCCATCGTATGCATGGAAAACGGGCGTGTAACGGGACAGGTAAGCATGCAAAGTAGATCCCATCGTGGGACAAAATCCTGGGGACAGAACGTGGCCACCCACAGCCACAGCAAACAGTCACGCTCTCTCGCCACGTCAACGCTACTGAGCATCGCTACAGTGGCCTTCTTAGCAACCTAAGGCCTTCGGAATACAGAAGAGTCTTTTTAATGCCGTCGCCGCGTCCAAATATTAGTCACTAAATGAAAGTTTTCTAAAAACTCTTGACTCCCTCATGGCCACTCTGGCCAAACAACACTCTTTCTGACGAGAACATTCGGAGCAGTTCATTCCACCGTGCAACAAAAGGGCCATTCATGGCCTTGTCCTCATTCCTGGCCTCATTCAGGTCACTCGGAGGGTCTCGGAGGCACCACCGCCACCGGCACCCCGCGCTGGGCCTTCTCTAGGGCGCCTCTCCGAGAACAAGTCCACACAGTGCAGACGTCAATGGCTGCATTGTGGACACGGCGCTGCGCGGGACGCTGGCTGCGCGCACCCCTGTTTGGCAAGACAGTCCCCTTGACGTTCCATTGTTCAGAGCTGCTCTGGGTCTCTGTTTCCTTCCAACCTCCTCCCAACAGAGGCCGGATCATCACGGTCTGAAGAAACGCGCCCAACTACAGGGACACAAATACAGAAACAAATGTACCAATAAAGAAATTAAGTCTCTTAGTTTGTCAGCGTTCCTTGGGCTGTGAAGAGCTCTGGAGAAACGATACCGAGTGCAAACATCTGGGAACAGGTCCAGGAAATGGGACCCCCAACGTGTGAATTTTGTGCTGACGTGAAATCGCTCCGAGGCGGTGATGCAGAACGAGGAGGAGGTCGAGAACCGTATGTGGGTTATCGCGACCCCTTTCTGGAAAGCACCAACAGAGGATGAGCATTTGACTCCCGAAGGCTGACATCACAGTCCAGCACAGTGACTGCTGTCACGGACGGGCCCCTCGCGCACTGGAACAGACGTATCCGTTACTTAAACACGGGATCCGTACAGCCAGTCTACACAGTCTTTGAAAGGACAGCGAGGCCCGGCCCTACAACCGCTAGTGAGAGAGCAGAACTTTCAAGCGAAATTCTAAATGGCTCCTGAATGTGAAACAGGAGATAAGTACCGGTTCATATCTACGCGCCATGCCAGAAGGACACCGCTAACGGGAAGATGAAGTCAATCGTTTTCTGTAACCACAGCAGGGCGTCCCGCCACAAACACCGAATGGGCGCCCTGCGCTTATGGACCATTTCGATCTGCTCGTTGGTGTCCGCAGCATTTACTGAGCGCCCACGGTATCCCATGTGCTTTGAAAGGAGCGTGAGAGTATAAAAACGCAGTAAGACTTTTTTTTTTTTTTTTTACCTTGAATAGAAACGAGTAAGATTTAGAGTATAAATAATCATAGGACTGACATACTGGCACCTTCAAGACTGACTTTCATGTGCTAACTCATTTAATCCTAACGACAATTCTAAAAGATAAATACTGTTAGTAACTCCATTTTACAGAGCCGAAGCACAGAGAGACTAAGTGACTTTCCCAGCATCACACAGCACCGAGCTGGCAGAGCAGGGGTTTGAACCACTGCCCACAGTCCACACTCTTCACCCGCACAGTACGTTAGGTTGCTCCCTGGCTCGCGGGAGGGTGGTAAGGAGAGGCTGTGTCTGGAAGGGCTTCCTCAAGAAACACGCAGGGGTTGAGTCCAGACGGAAGAACTGGAAGAACTGGGGAGGTATTCAGTCCCGGGGGGAGCACAACCGGGAATGGGGCGGCTTAAAACCTCATCATGCACGGAGCAAATAGTTCCTGAGGCTAGAGCCCAGGATGAGGGAACAAGGAGCAGGAAGCGTGGATGGAAATGAAGGCAGGGCCCGTAAAGCAATCATGAGAGCTGGCGGGGAGTGGTGGAGGCCAACCAAAGGGTTTTCTCTCCTGGGAAGGTAAAGAACAGCAGGGGGTACACCAGGGAGCAAGGAGGCAAGTTGGGAAGTGATCACTCCAATCCAGGAGAGAAGCAATGAGCACCTGGACTAAGGTGGTGGACTGGTCCCCTGACCGACAATGATGGCGACAGCAGAACAAGGGCGAAGCAGAACGAACCTTGAGACACGCACACCCTTCACAGAAAAGATGCACACCTTCCACAGAAAAGGACTTCAGCTGCTTGAGGCGATGTGGAAACCCAGGAAGGACACATTACAACGCAGCGAGCACCGAGCCTGAGTCCACAGAGCACGGCTCCGCAGCGGGTGACCTGGGACCACCCACGTGGTCACTCAGAGGCTCAGTTCTTGTCAGGCTACAAAGGAACTTTTTCCACGTCTCCGGGTCAGCTACTGTCCGAATACCGTCTCTCAGCCGAGGACATGGCAGAAGCAGTAAGACGCCCGTCTTATGGCTCTCCCTTTTTAGTTTATTTTAAACAATTGTTTGCAATCAAGCACAACTTCGGAAAAAAATTACAAAGATCACAAATAACAGCAAAACCACACTCTTAGAAAATCCATCTTTTTTTTTTTTCTTTTACAGACAGAGATCACAGGTAAGCAGAGAGGCAGGCAGAGAGAGAGGAGGAAGCGGGCTCCCCGCTGAGCAGAGAGCCCGATGTGGGGCTCGATCCCAGGACCCCGGGATCAGGACCTGAGCCGAAGGCAGAGGCTTTAACCCACTGAGCCACCCAGGCGCCCCGAAAATCCATCTTTTTTTAATGGCCACGGCAGCAACATGGAAATTCTTAAGGACATTTTCCAGAGCATCAAATTTTCACAGAACTCATACCGTTTTCATAATTCAACACATCTTTATAATATAAAGCCCCAAACCCTGAGTTATTATACATTTCTTACCTTATAAGGAAATCACGTCAACAGAACAGTGTATTTTCCAGGATTTTCACAGGTTAACTGCTCACCTGTAGAGAACGCCTGAGTAATCTAGCAACCAGAACTTCAAGTGCAGCTTAGAACACACACACATAGGGCGCCTGGGTGGCTCAGTGGGTTAAAGCCTCTGCCTTTGGCTCGGGTCATGATCTCTGGATCCTGGGATCGAGCCCCGCATCGGGCTCCCTGCTCAGTGGGGAGCCTGCTTCCCCTCCCCCCCCCACCCTCTCTGCCTACTTGTGATCTCTGTCTGTCGAATAAATAAATAAAATCTTTAAAAAAAAAAAAAAGGAACACACACACACAGCCCAACGCATGCGGTTCCAGAGGGACAAGCCTCCCACACTTCAACGACAGAAAGAAGCATCAACCCACACGGGGCGGTGAAATGACGGAGAAGACAGGCGTCTGAGTCGACCTTCCAGCCCAGCCCTCTCACGTGCGACCTCAGGAAGCGGCCTCACCTGTGTGGAACTCGGTCTCTTCGCTGGCAAAGACGGACACAGGTGTCCCATTTCCTTTCCCAGATGCACACACGGAGAGATCGGGGAAACGCGGGACACTGACCCTGCTCTGGAAGAGGCACAGGGCACACTCACTCTTAAAGGGCTGTCAAGATCGCGTCCTCTTCCTTTACACGTGCTTGACCAAACAAAGCTTCTTCGTTTAACACCTCGAACCTTGGCATTCCAAGGGGTACAGCGCGGCAAACAGCAGGGAAGGGGTCGGTCCACACTTCTCAGGTCTATGCTCTTCTGGGTGATGGCCTCGTTCTCTACTGTTCAGAGGGACTTACTCTACATCACAGGCCTCACAGCACAGATGGCTCAGGGCCACCATCCTGGCTCCCGCAGAAAGAGGAGGCCTTTCCCTGGAAGGCAGCGTCTCTAAAGGCCCCAGTGAAAGACCTGGGTGTGTCTACGCCCCTCCCTGGGATGAGTCATTGTGGACAATCACTGGGGCCCAAGGCCCCGCAGGCAAGGAGCCATCAGGCCTTCTCCTGTGGCTGGGGAGGCCGAAGCCACAAGAGAACCACAAGGCTGTAGCGGGCGAGAGAGATCCCTGAATGAGAGCCTTTGCGTATCAGCACGTGTGTGCAGGGGACAGAGGTAGAGGAGGAGCAGGATCGCTTCCCGAGTGCCAGGCCACCTCAAGGACACTCCGCCTGGACGTATCCAACAGGGTTTCCGCTAGCCACCCCTCCCCCCACCTGCTCCTCCCTCAGCCTCCCTGAAACCCCCACCTGCCTCAGAACCTGGGGGTCATCCTTGACTCCCCCACGCTTCTGCCACTTCCCTGCCCGACAGCAGGACACGCTCGGTCCACTCACTCCCAGCCTCGCCTGCATGTCCTGCCCAGCGCCGTGGCCTCCGCGCCCCGCACATGACAACCACTCAGTAAATATTTGCAAACAAAAGGATAAGTCAGGAAAGGCCAGCTGCACCGGGCAGACCCAGCCAGCGGACCGCCAGTGCAGCCGGCACCTGGAATTCTAGGATTATCAGGACCAAAAATTCTAGTTCTGGGGCTCCTGGCACCAAAGGAAAAAAAAACAAAAAACCCACACTCTGATTTTAATTGATTTTTTTTTTAAGGAAAGAGGTCAGTTTCTTAAATGAGAAAAGTTCATTTTTCCTGGCACTAAGTGCTCAAAGCAATCTAGCCCATGAGCTATTCATTCAACAAATATTCACCGTTCCTTAAGGAGAATGCAAGGAGAAAAGGAACCGATGATTCCTTTAGCAGAAACCACGGAGGCATCCTTCGCACTAAGCTTCTTGAATCCATATGAAAAATTAAAGTGGGGAAGGTGCTTCTTTGGGGGCCACAACCAGGCTGGCTATCAAGGGGTCTACCCGCAAGCAGGGGCACGGGGGGCCGGGGAGCCTGGCCCGCAGGTGGGGAGATGCCGCGGGAAAAGCACAGCTACCGGGCACCCAGGCCAGCGGGCTTGGCTGCGGGCCTCCCCTGCTGCGCTCTGGGGGACCTGCTGAAGGATTTTAAGCAGGGAATGACAGGCTCGGATTTGCACTTGAGAGATCCATTCCAGCAGCCCCGCAGGCATCGGATCCGAGAGGAGAGAGGCCCCAGGCCGCAGGGTCGAGTAAGAGGCTCCTGAACTTTTCCTGGAAAGCGAGGCGGATAGCCTAACCTGTACCCACAAAGTCTCTTTAGCCTCCAAGCGGTGGCCCCAGGTGTGATGGCTCTGGAGCAGCGGGGGTGCCCCGGGAGCAGATAATCCTTACCTAGGATGTTCTGTGGAGGGCACACAGCACAGCGGAACACGGAACACGGGGTTTTGTCAGAAAAGCAAGAGAAAAGAGTTGTTTTGACAGCAGGACAAGGGTGGGGCCCACGTAAAGGTCCTCTGAATGCAAGTGACAGCCAAGCTCCTTCCCCTAGGGACCCAGGTGCAGGCACCCTGCCCTCCAGGAAGTTTCTTTCTTTTGGTGGAGTCATTTCCCCTAGAAACAAGGTTATAATCAAACAAACTTCTTGTACAATTTATCTTGATAAATGTGATTCATTTCTGCAATACTCAGCAGAATTACAAGTTCCCGCCCCTCAAAAAACAAACCAACCAACAAACAAAAAAAAAACCTTACAAAATCCCCCATCTAAGAGCTCGGCAAAATGATAAACGGATCAACCATCCTCCATCTTTCCACGTATACACCGAGCATCGGAGCCCGTCCTCTAAGCGGCAAAGGGCCAGCACCCCTGAGCAGTATCTCACCCACAGCAGCAAGTAAGTCGAGGCCTAGGCCATCCCAGGGCCCAGCCTCCCCTGCCTCTGAAAATCAGAAAGGACTTCCCAACCTGGTTACAGCTTCCCTGGTGTCCCAGTGGGCCGTCCCGCAGCCAGGCTCTGATCTACTTCGCATACAGCCTCCACGCGTAAATCTCACCACGTCTCCCCTTCCGCCCGGGCTCCTGAGAGCTCCAGCACGGCCCGCCCCGACGCAGCCCCTCCACCCTCCAAGTGCACTTCACACTCCAAATTCTTCCCCACGCGCCCTGGCCTGGCCACCTGCCACTCAGCCTTCAAGGCTCAATGGGGGGTCACCATCCTGGGGAAGCATCCCTCCGACCCAGGACCCAGGGCTGAGACCCACAGCCCTGTGGGCCCGCCTCTCATCACGAGACACTGATCTACTAGGGTCCGCATGTTCTGTCTTCCGAATCTTCGCTCCCCCAGCAGCAGTGAAGGCCAGACACATCTCCGTGCTGTCACGGACTCCGGACTAAACACAGAATGAAAAGTCTTCTGCTTGCCCAGCACAGCACGCCTCGCTGTGCACACATGGGTCATTCTAACTCTAACCTCCCGAGCCCAATAGGATCCCATGCTCTCCGCAAGTCGGTCACCAACAACTCCTAGCGGAAACGGTCTGCTTCCATGAATGACAGGTGAGTGAACGCGGGAGCGGAGTTGGAAACTTCCCAAATGGCTTTATTATCCAAATAATCTCCAAATATCTGCACCCAACAGCCCGAACGACTCTTCTTCGGGGTAAAGACATCCCTTTTTGTCATCTCTCTGTTTTTTCCTCAACCCCTCAACCCTCGTCCAGCGCGCGCGCGCGCACACACACACACACACACACCAGCTGAGAAACTTCCAGTTTCTCTGGAAAACAAGAAGGGTCTGCACTTTAGGCAGGACCAAAGAGGTGATTGGAGCTCTCATTCGACTTCTCCAAAAGACCCCTTATATGCTCCATTTCAGTACGCGCTTCCCCTTCCTCAGATCTTGACCTGACCTTGACCTCCAGAAATGGCTCTGCATAGGGAAGAAGAATTTTCTCATCTCTGCTTTTTACTAAGCAATGACAAACTTCTCAGCGTGTCACGTCCCAGCCATCTGGGATGAGGGCCGGTGAGCTCACGCGTCCAGAGGCCAACGGTGCTGTAGGAAAAGACCAAAGCGAGCTGGATGGGAGATCACCATGGCAGCCTACAATGGACCTCAGGGACAGGGACGCCCTGGGGATCGTGGAACACTGGAGAGAGCACACCTCAGCCGTCGCCAGCTCCTCGGGCTCCTGTGAGGGACAAATGCAGCCCAACATCCCGTGTCCCAGCCTGCCAAGAGTGGCTGGAATCAAGATTTAAGACTGAAGTCTCTGAATCTGGAAATGGTACTAACCAAATTTAATTTTTTTTAAACATTGTTTATGGAAAGTGCGTCAGAACAGACTGCGAGCCACTAGCTTGTGACGTCTGCTTTGGGCCCATATTGCCCATTGTCATCCTAAATAGCTCAACGGTTCTCGTGAGCTTTTGTCTTCTTCCACGTGACTGAAAGATATCTCGTCAGTGGAGGTACATATGACCCCCCTAAGACTGGGACCAGCTGTGGAGCCCAGGCTTCGAGGCCCGAGCTCGCCACCAGCTGGTCCAACGTCCCCGTTCACTGACTGGGGTTTTGTCAGGCTCATCACTTCTCCAAGTCACTTTATCGCCCCAAACACTGTCTCCACAAGGAGGCGGGAGAGGGGAAGCCAAACGGGATCCCTGAGCAAGCGCTCCAAAGGCCTACACGACCTAGGACAAGTGAGGGAGGAAGACACGGTGGAACCTGAGAGAAAAGCAGGCAAGAGGCTGCGGCCTGCGACTCAGAGACATGGAACTTCTCCAGAAAAGCAGCAAGACCTGCAAGTCTGCAGGGAAGAAAGATAAACAAATTAAACATGCACATGAGAGGGAGAGAAAGGACATCAATGTAAAAAGGACGCTTTTTGCCCCAAGGAGACACACAGTGCCGTCCAGAAAACTCGCAGGTCAGCCCTGAAGGAGCCTGGCCCACGTGGGGCATCTGAAAACCCTTTCTGTTGTGTCCAGTTCTTGTCAGGAAAACTAAATGTAGGCGCCCTGCGGTAGTTCGGTCCCCTGCAAAGTCTCTCATGAGTCCTCGTCCCTTCTCTGCGCACACACCACTCTGTGAGCCCCTGTCCCACAAGTCCAGCCGCACGCAAGTCTGCCCCATGAGCGTGGCACAGAATAGAGTCTCACCTGAGACTCGGGTTCAAACAGGAGTTTTCTCTATTGGCTCATGTCTTCGCCTACAAATGGGGAGATACTACCTCCCTCCCAGTGGGGACGAGATGAAATCATAAACGTCAAGACCCAAGCGCAACACTTCAGACAGAAATGGCGCTCCAGTGGTCCCTCTCTCCCCGAGCCCCCGGCCTCTCACGCAGGCCCCAACGTTTTACAGTCTGTGACCCCAAATGTCAAACGTGGGAAGTTCTGAAGTCCTAACCGTACCAAACAGAAGCTTGAAGAGACACCCAAGCTATAAATCTTTTTCTGCTGCTTCCCCATCGACATGCATTTGTCGAGGGACAGATTACAAAGATGTTGGACTCGAAACCCAGACTCGAAACCCCAACATGAGGTACCCAGGAGCCTGTATCGACAGCCAGTAATAATTTTATCACAGCCTGTGACGCTAGTTGCCAGGAAATTCTTTTCCTAATCTTGGATGTTGTTTTAAATATAGTAAAAAAAAAAAAAATGACCAGCTGTGAAAGCCCATATGCTACTCCTTTGGGGATGACAAAATGCTCATTCAGAGTTTGCCTGTGCACACCAAGTAGCAGCCGGAGGGGAGGAGAAACCAGAGAAAACCCCACTGGGAAAGCTAGATGCGTAGCAAGCTGGGGCTGTCTCCCCGGTTTCTTCTCATCTGAAATCCCCGACACACATCAAATTGATGCTGGAACTTTCGTTTCAGTTTTGCTGAAGACCCACATGCTCATTAATGCTTTCCGGGCTTCATCGCACCGAACCCAGAAGCTGTAAGCACAAGTGGCCACTCGATCCTTGGCATAGTTTTCCTGTGCGTCAGGTCACCTGGCGGGCTCGCTCTAACCCCGAAGCTGCTGGAACGGCAGGTCTGCAACACGGCTGAGCACGTGTTGCCGGCCTGACTCCGAGCCATCCCCTGGAGCAGCCCTGCCCTCCACCAAGCCATTCTCGCTCACATCCGCAACGCAGCAGCAGCTAACCACTGCTTTTCCCTAGGCCTCAGCGCGCTCTCATTCTGTCGGCAATCATTTTAAATGTATCACAGATTATGGGATTTCTCTATTTATAAACGAAACCCAAACTCCTTAGTTACTGCAGCATAGATGGCCCAGCCTGACATCTCCAGCCCACTGTGCTCTGGCCTCACGGTCCTTTTAGTCCTCCCAAAACCATACGCTTCCTTGGGGCCTTTGCACATTCTGTTGCATCTGCTTAGAAGCCCCTTCCTCTCACTCTTCACATGACTGTGCTCTCGTTTCCTTCAGGCTTCATCTTAAATGACTCCATCACAAAAGTGTCTGACGACCCTCTATTGACTCCCCCCCACTCCAAATTCCCTACCATTATACCTTTTCCATAATTTCTAGGTTTGCCTCAATTAGTGTGTGTGTAAGGCATACATTTGCTCTGTCTCCCTCACTGCCTAGAAGGCTAGACGAGCCGAGTCTGTCCTATTTGCCACGTCCCAGCACAGTGTCTGTGACACAGGACATGCTGAATAAATGTCTGTTGTGTGACTGGATGGACAAACGCAAGGAAGGAACACAACCATTCGACAGGAGGACGCAGAGACTTCACATTTCTACTGCATGTCACCAAACCTCCCAGATTAGTTGAATCTATCTCTTTAAGATAAGTAAATTATCTTCCAAACAAGTCAAAACAACACACGTGAGAGCAGTGAGGGGGGGAAAAACGCCACTGAACACAAATCTTTTCCACAAAAACAAACGCACGGCAGAACCCTCAAATCTGGAAGCTAGGTGTCTTTTCCAGTCCTTTTTTTTTTCAAGATAATTAAATATCAGCCTTCACACCAGATGACACGCCCACAGATACTTCCAGATTAAACAGCTCATGGTACATGACAGTATGTCAACACCCTCTCACGGAACATATATTCCCACCTCCCAGAATGGCAAATATTCGAGTTTCAACGAATTTTCCACTGCATGGATGTTGGAAGCCTCATCCCGGAGCACAGCTCATGGGACTGGTCTCCATAGAGACTCAGTAATAAATCAAGCAAATTAACACGACCCTCGAAGGAACCTGGACCTCCCACCTCCAAACAGTGTCCGCTCTCCTCTGATCCTACTCCGTGCTTGCCCATGAAGCAATCAATTTACTGAGCGAGGAGTAAGTAAATCAGTGCATGGCGAGTGCTTCCAGCGATATCCTATAATCACACACACGGCTGCTGGGACAGTCCTCCTCAAAAGCCCATCCGTTATCACTTTTCCTGCTGAAAACTCCCCCAAGAGCTCCCAGAGGCCTTCCGGAAAGACTCTGTGTTCCTCGGTATGGCACAGGGAACCCTATTATCCGCCTTTCCTGGCTGCTGCTCCGGCTTCCAGCTCCCGTTCTCGCCACTCCCCACGTTCTCACCTCCCGAGACTCTGTAACCAGATCTGCGCGCCCTCCGACGAGAAGCCTCCTTCCCCACTGGCCACCTCATCATCCCAGACCAACCCCTTCTGGATCCTCCTCGAAGCCTCGCTGGGTGGAACGCACGCCGACACCGCCTGGACCCTCCCGCACGGGGAGCCCTTCTCGGACCCTGCGGAGAAACAGCGGAGCCTTCCCTGGGGAGGGTCTGGGCCGCGTGCATGTCCTGTCCCCATGCCCTGGGGGTGGCCAGATGTGGCTGCCACTGTGTCCGCGAGGCAGGAGGGCACACGGTCTACACGTGCGGACGGACGCCAGGCAGCTTAGAAAGGCAATCTGGGGGCGCCTGGGTGGCGCAGTGGTTGGGCCTCTGCCTTCGGCTCAGGTCGTGGTCCCGGGGTCCTGGGATCGAGCCCTGCGTCAGGCTCTCTGCTCGGCGGGGAGCCTGTTTCCTCCTCTGTCTCTGCCTGCTTCTCTGCCTGCCTGTGATCTCTGTCAAATAAATAAATAAAATCTTAAAAAAAAAAAAAAAAGGCAATCTGGCCCATGCCCTGGCAGTAGCAAACCTTATCGGGCTAATGAAGGAAGCCGGCCCCCAAAAGACAGACGCCCCGGGAGTCCACTAACGTCAACTGCATTGGTCCACCTCGGGGCCAACAGTCCCACTGGGCCTCCCCGGGAACACTTTACCCTCACTTCAGAGGTGCCTCCGTCCTCTAATTGCAGAACGAGCTAACCCTCAGGCCTACGTCACTGACACCCTGAGAAGCCAGCACATGGAACACTCAGGACCACTGTGCCGTACTTAAACATCCTGCAGAAATGGTCCCCCCCTCCCAACACAAGAAATTAACTTTCATCCTCCCAGAGTGGTTACGATCTGAGAGAGCTCTGTTCCAACAGTCCCCCTGTTCCAGCCAAAAAAAAATGTTTTGAATCTTGAGGTAGTAAGTTCTTCAACATAACTAGTACCTTACACTGGGAATGGGAGGACCTTGGTCAGGTGTCCCCTGCTCGGGAAGTCATAAAGGCAGGGTCTCCCTCCACAGTGACCACAATCTCCTGCACACCGCCCGCCACGGGGCTGGCCTCCCTGTGGCCACTGCAGACCAGAGAGAGCGACCCTCCTGCCCGCTCCTTTGTAGGGCACTGGAAGGGCTTAACTTCCCAGAGCCATGACTCCCTGGAGCACTGCCTGAGCCCCGGCCGCCCATCCTGTTCCCCGGAAGACTTGCGATGCCGGCCAACTAGCCATGTCTTTCGTCTCCTGTTCTTTCTTCTCCATTTGCCAAAACAGCTGGGACATCCGGTCTCTGCCCTTCCATCCTTCTCTTCTGAGCTGGAAAACCAAAGTGGGCTAAATGCCGAACCATCTTCCAACCTCTTGTAAGCTGACCATTACAGCCGAGAGGGAAAAAAATGAAACACTGGTCTGCACAGAGGGAGTGTTAAGATTCACACAACAGGGCCAGTCCCCAAGGTTTCATCCAGCGATGGTCGGTAAAATGAACGGTCACAAAAACCAGCAAAAGGAACCGGGAATGACTTGAACGATTTTCAAAAAATCTTCGCAACCACTGACGACTTCCTTAAGGAAGGACAGCTTCCGAGAAGACGGCTGAATGATTTTAGTTCACGTTTCGCTCGCCATTTCTTCCCCTTTGCATGGAGAATACTTCTTTTTTTTAAAATTTTTTAAAAAGATTTTAATTATTTATTTGTCAGAGAGAGAGAGAGAGCGAGCACAGGCAGAGTGGCAGGCAGAGGCAGAGGGAGAAGCAGGCTCCCTGCCGAGCAAGGAGCCCGATGTGGGACTCGATCCCAGGACGCTGGGATCATGACCTGAGCCAAAGGCAGCCGCTTAACTGACTGACCCACCCAGGCGTCCTGAGAACACGTCTTTCCACCAATGCCTTTCCAAATGTCTTTCCGGGTCAGATGCCCGAGGTGGCAGCCACTGTTTATCCCATCCACCTAGCCGATGTTTCAGTCCCTCTCCCCTCTGTTATAATTCACGTGCTACCCAGCCAGCAGGGAGAGAGACCAGATGAAGCTGGGGTTACTTGGAATGTTTGCAGATCGCCAAAGGGAGAGGGGGAAAGGGTGCTCCAGGGGGGCTAATGCAACTATTTCAATCTCAGCCCCCACCCCCCGCAGGCGTCTCCTCCCTGGGTACACATGGACCAACAATCAACATGTCTTCGACACCGAATGAAGCAACCCAGCCGGAGAGACTGGCCTTGGAAGGACTGGAGTGTAGACCTGTCGGAGGAGGAGATCCCGGCTTCACACTCAGCAGACAGACCTTGAGAACCGTCTCCACGTGGAGGAGGAGGGCAGAGCCGCAGAGATGGGGTCTACGCCATACCATTGCGTAGTCCGAGCTTAACAGCAACTCTGTCCTTAGAGACCTTCCACCCGAAGCCTTTCAACCGGGTAACTCCTTCAAGGCAGCTGGATCACAGCAGGTGCCCCTACAGGGTGTGGGCGGCGTCTTTTCAAGTGGTGATAATGCCTAGACCATGTTAGCAAGGGACAGGTTGTAAGTTCACGGAAAATCGAAGATGCTGTCTGCTGAGCACACAAAAGGGAGCACCCAGCTGGACTGAGGAAAGACCTAAAGGAGACTGTGTGCAGTTTCAACATACTTCTGGCCTTCCCCTGCATCGCTTTTAGGCAGAGTAAGACAATTTTCTCTTTCCACTGCTGATAACTTAAAAGGAAGTACCCCCTGCTAGGAGAAGCAAAGGGCAGCTCAGTCCCAAATGTTTACCAAAGTGCACCAAGTCCTGGGACTACGAGAGCTCCCACCTTTGGGGTGTCCGCAGTCCAGGGGCTCAAGCCAGCTCACCGGGGAATTCCCTTGGGCCGTGAGATCAGGCAGCAATCCCACTCGCCAACACCAACACCCTTCGCTGACACAGTCATTTTCCCAGAGAAGAAATGCTCACCCGGACAGCACCGATCTGAAGCTGGCATTAAAGGTCAAACAAGCAACAGCCCGAGGAGACCAGCAGCTTCTCCGGGCCTGTGGAAGCCGCCAGACACAGTAAGCACCGGCTTCACTCCAACAAGCTCACTGGCCAAACCCGAAAAATATTTTCTATCGACTTCATGCTTTGTCCTCAGAGGGGTCTAGCCGCTCTGGGATACATCCCGCCAGGCACAAAAATCACCTGTACATGGTAAGCACTTGGACTGCTGAGGACACACAACCCCCCACAGCGGGAGCGAACGACGACAAATGACGTGTAGCGCTCACTGACGTGCACCCGCCTTTATGCACCCGGGGCGCCTGGGAGGCTCAGTCAGTCGAGCATCCGACTTTTGGTCCCAGGGCCCTGTGATCGCCCCACGCTGGGTTCCACGCTCAGCGGGGAGTCTGCTGGAGAGTGTCTTTCTCCCTCTCCCTCAGCCCCTCCCCCCTCACTTGCACTCTCTCTCTTAAAAAAAAAAAATCACCTTATTTATTACCCTTTTCTATAAAAGCATCAGACGTCTACAAAACTAACTACAAGCAATGGAAGGCCCCAAACAGTATCAAATACTTAAACTTTTCCAGCATGATAATATAACATAACACAGCATTCTGCTGGGGACCCCAATATCTCCAGGTTTAGAAGGTATTCTGGTTTTTACGTGGAAAATCACTTCGACCTTTCCTATTTGCATAAAGCATTCTTGGCTCTCACATTCTTGACGCTCATCAGGATAAGAGCAGACATTTCCCACGAATGGACTCATTCATTCCAACGCCACCTTCTGCCCCTCCCCCAACATGCCCAGTTTTTTACCTCCAGGCTGACTCAGACCCTCCTCTCAAGGAGCTCAGAGCAGCACTCTTCCCTCAACACCAGAACGCCTGGGTCACCTGTCTTCCCGACGAGCCTGGGAACAAATCAAGTTTGTAAAGACCTTTTTTTCTTGTTTCGCCACAAAACCTCCCAAGTTCCTGCTGACCGTGGATGGGTGGTCAGTGAAGGTTGAGAACGGATTAAATGACCCCATTTTTACTGACCAACTACTATCCCATATGTCACAATGTGCTGTAAACCCTCCCCTCAGAGTTTCAGTTCTAGAGGCACCTTGGGAGCTCCACTGGCTAAGCGTTCAACTCTTGGTTTCAGCCCGGGACACAGTCTCAGGGTCACGGGTTCAAGCCCTGTCTGCATGAGATCCGCTCTCTCCCTCTCCCTCCACTCTCCCCCATCTACGTGCACTCGCGCACTCTAAAATAAATATTTTTTTAAGTTTCAGTTTCATTTTTTTTAAAGATTTTATTTATTTGCCAGAGAGAGAGCAAGAGAAAAAGTGCACAAGCAGGAGGAGCAGCAGGCAGAGGGAGAGGGAGAAGCTGGCTCCCCGCTGAGCAGGGAGCCAGCTTGCAGGACTCAATCCCAGGATCCGGGGATCATGACCTAAGCCAAAGGCAGACTCGACTGAGCCACCGAGGTGTCCCAGAAAGTCTCAATTCTAGAGAGCCGCAGAAAAGACGAGCACTGCGAGGCCATGAGAATGTGTAGAATGCAGAATGCACACACTGGGGGTGTGGGTGGGGGGCAGAGGCAAGCAAGCAGAGTGTGCAGAAAGGTCTATCTACATGGCATTTCAGGCTCCTCCCGTTCCTCAGAGTCTGGACAAGGCAGAACCCTCCCCTCCCAGTCTTCAACTCAATCTCCACACTTCACCGAAGAATGCAACATCATGGGTAGGAATGTTATCGCAAGCTTCCGACCAGCCTGCAGGAAGAGATTACTCACTATGTGGCTTTGTTTCCTTTTCATTTCTGAACAAGACCTATTCAACCCAAGCCATTTCTTGGGAGGATAAAATTAGTTATTATATATAAAAAGCTTAGAAACAGTTCCCAACAAATGGCAAGCACTCAGTACCCGCTAGCTACTAATAGGGTGTGTTTTCTATGTAGTCGGGACAAAGGTAAACCCCGCTGGGTTTCAGTGACAGTGATTCTCCTTGTCCTGGGAAGTGTCCACTGGTCATTGTTTCACAACACAGGCCAATAAGTGGACCTGAGAAATCAGAGCCCTAAAACAGAGAACACCCTCCTCTGCAAGTTTAGGGCGAAGCCTTTGCTTGCATCGATGTGGCCTCTCAAAATTCCTAGTGGTGGCTGCCCCATGTCCAAAATCTACCTGTAACCATGGCGGGAGGCGGAAGGGGGGTAGGAGGGAGAGGAAGAGGAAGAAAGTATGTCCACACTGCACCCGGTCTAGGTGCTTTTTCTCCTTAGATGCGATGCCATACTCGGAGCAGAAATAACGCCACATCCCGGGTACGTCTGGGGTCTTTGAAGCAGGATGGCCCCTGCCCACTGACTCAGCCTCACTGAGGACCCTTCCTGGGCCTCTGTCTGAACAGGACACGTGCTGCTGGGCTTGCTGCTGGACAAGTAAACAGGGACCGACGGAGCCGCTCTCGGAGAGCCTCAACTGGAGAGATTCAGTTTCTCAAATCTGCGACCCTGCTATCCCAATCAAGAAAACACTCTGCAGAGAATCCCAGTATGGGGGGGGTGGGGGTTAGCTCCTCCTCTGAAAATCAAATAAATGCTATGGGCCCCTTGGGGCGCCTGGGTGCCTCAGTGGGTTAAAGCCTCTGCCTTCGACACAGGTCATGATCCCAGGGTCCTGGGATTGAGCCCCACATCGGGCTCTCTGCTCAGCAGGGAGCCTGCTTCCTCCTCTCTCTCTGCCTGCCTCTCTGCCTGCTTGTGATCTCTCTCTGTCAAATAAATAAATAAAATCTTAAAAAAAAAAAAAAAGCTATGGGCCCCAGAAAAATGAATACAAATGGAGTTTTGCATGGACTTTACAGGAGGCTCATGGGCTCTGGAGCACGAAAGTTAGCAGCAAACACAAGCTAAAGTCTCTGCAACCCCCGCCCCCCAAAAGGACAGCCATCCTCTTTGAAGTCAGCTCTCACATTACAGACTCCCTTCCCTTTAAGGAAATCTAGCTCTTTGAAATTAGAATAACTTTAAGGGTGCCTGGGTGGCTCAGTCAGTTAAGCCGCTGCCTTCAGCTCAGGTCATGATCCCGGGGTCCCGGGATAGAGCCCCGCATCAGGCTCCCTGCTCAGCGGGGGGGCCTGCTTCTCCTCCCTGATCATGCTCTCTGTCAAATAAGAAAAATCTTTTAAAAAAATAGACGTTCGCATAACTATTAGCGTCTAAGGGCAGAGATTAGAAGTATGCATGCTACCATGCACGAGAAACCCTAACCTAAATTATTATGCTTGGGATTAAAATCAAGATTATATAAAGTTATTTTATGGCTCACCAGCATTCAGGGGAGTCACACCAAGGAGCCCAGGACCGGCTGCGAAGCCGAGGACACGTCCGACGAATAAATCAGAGCGACACACACTTACTCTACTGAGTTCACTCACCATGCACGCTAAGGCTTCTTGAGGCCAGAGCAGGACACTTTAAAAGGAGTCGGGTCTTCGCTGCTTCAAACTCAGCGACTCCTTCCCGACGGACCCACCTTCCTCTATCAGCAGACGCAGCCTCCCTCGTGCGCGTCCCCGGGGCGACCTCAGGTGAAGGCCATGCTTACATTCTGGTCTTCGCTCAGGAAGGCTTTACCAAGTGTGGGGTGGGGCCAGATCCCCCTTCAGGTCAACCTTCTCTGATGGCACCGGTGTCCCCAGGGGGGCACCTCGATAACTAGGGTAGAGAACAGCCTCCAGGGCCCTTGTCTGGGCCTCAGGGCCAGGCTGCCATGCGGGCACCAGGTGGGCCACGTGCTGTTACCTCCCCGTGTCCCTGAGCTCCCAGGAGCTTCTCCCCAGAGCGGGACCCCTGCCCCACACAGCACAGCCCCGGGTGCTGGCTCCGACACACTGCCGCACGCTTCCTGTGGGTCCGATGAGTTCTCCTAGAAGAGGGGGC
The DNA here is from genome assembly GCA_004024625.1 of Mellivora capensis. Taxonomy (NCBI): domain Eukaryota; kingdom Metazoa; phylum Chordata; class Mammalia; order Carnivora; family Mustelidae; genus Mellivora; species Mellivora capensis. The sequence goes on along the minus strand of PISX010026261.1, from coordinate 2,173 downwards.
TCCCAAACCATGAGCCGGGTCCCCCCACCCTCCCCACCCCTGCAGTGGACGACCTGCGGTCTGGGGCACACACAAGGGAACAGACAAGGCTAGGTGTCCTCTGCGGCCACTTTTCAGGTCCCAGTAGGATTTATGACAAACTGCTCTGGAAAGATTAGGAAAAAAAAAAAGGAAAAAACCTTCAACTGGCCCAACGCTTTTTTGATCAGGTTCTCCTAAGAACACGGAAATCTGAAGACGCCCTTCTCAAGGTCAAAGCCTGCTAACCAGTCACCCAGACTCTTTTTCTTACTCTCTGCACCTCACGAGTGGCCCAGATCAGCCTTTGTCCCCAGAAGGTCTGGTGATCTCCCCACCCCTTTCCCAATTTCACCCCAGAGGCTCGAGCCTTGGACCACCCATGCAACCACCCAACTGACAGCCCCCCACCCACATCCCTGCCAAACCCCTGTGCGCCCACGCAGGCAGGCCCCCCTTCCCTGCCGGAAGCCCCACGGCTCCTCTGCGCATGCAGATCAAAATCAGTGCCTGGGGCTGTCACACGCCCAGAGTCCCACGTCCGGAAGACAGCTGAACAAAACCAACATGCTTCTGGGTTCTCATTTGCGTGTGTAGCTGCTCTGAGTTAATGTTTATTCCCTCACTAGTCCCAGAAGGAACTGGAGAGGACTTAACAGAAAAGGCAGATCCTAAAAACCAAACTTAATTATTAAGACAAGAATTAAAAGTCAAGGAGGAAGAAAGATGGGAAGAGAATCCGAAGGCGTAGTAAGTAGAGGAGGGCTCCTGGTACAAACTTGACGAACTCAGGGCTTCCGGAAGACCAGAAGACGAGGAAGAGAACACTGAATTATAGCTCTCATTACTAAGATAAGGAAGCACATGGACAAAAAGTTCCTAATAGACTCTGAGAGGCACCTGTCCCAAGGCCAATGCATTAGAGAACAAAGAAGATGGTTGGTGTCCTCGGTGACAGGTTTGAGTTCATACTAATTTTTTTTTTTTAACAAAAACAAAATGTTTTGTTACCATGCGAACCTGGAGTTGTGCTATCAAGTGTGGCACGGGGCCTGGACGGGAAGGCAAATTCTTGGACGCTGTTTTCCGTTTCTAAATTATAGAAATGGTCCTGAAGCCTTCCTCCTGCACTCAGCTGATTACAAACTAAGGGCCTGCAGATAAATCTGACCTCTAGGGAAACCACAGTGGGGCCCGGGGAACACGCATCCAGCTCTGAGTACCCTAACATGGGGCAGGGGTAAACACCATGAGGAGGACTTGTTAGGCAGCCCCGTGGAATCTGAAGCATGTCATCCAGAATCATTAAGACAATTCAGGGGCACCTGGGTGGCTCAGTTGGTTAAGAAACTGCCTTCGGCCCAGGTCATGATCCTGGAGTCCCAGGATCGAGTCCCGTATCCGCTCCCTACTCAGCGGGCAGTCTGCTTCTCCTTCTGACCTTCCCCCTCTCATGCTCTCTCTCTTGCTCAAATAAATAAACAAAATCTTTAAAAAAAAGACCATTCAGAACTGAGACCCTGTGGGTCCCTGGGGGAGAGGTGTACACCAGGAGGGGGACCCTGAGGCCAGCGCTCCTTGACCAGCAGTCTGGACAGACCTCGTGCTGCACAGCATTGCACAGGGCAACCCACGCTCCCCACGGAGCTTCCATCCGTTTCAGGATAATCACTCACTAATTAACTAAGGTTACTTTCAATTCCATCCTCTGGTTTTCAGAAGCCGCTCTCTGCCTACGTCAAGAAACCTGTCTCCACTTGACGTCACCCACAGATCTCACTGGGACCCTCGCTAACCATGACACTGGAGGCTTTCAGCTGGGACCAAGACGTAACATGCACCCTTAAAAAAAGGAAAGAAAGGAGCAGCTTCTCGGTGTTTCCTCTGTGTTGCTTGCCCACTGCCATCACCTGGGCGTCTTGTTAAGAACGTGGGCTCTGGGATGGAACCAGAGGGTACCATGCTTAGTGAAATAAGTCAATCGGAGAAAGACAACTGTCATATGATCTCCCTGATATGAGGAAGTGGAGATGCAACATGGGGGGTTGGGGGGGTAGGAAAAGAAGAAAAGAAACAAGATAGGATCAGGAAGGAGACAAACCATAAGTGACTCTTAATCTCACAAAACAAACTGAGGGTTGCTGTGAGGAGGGGG
>PISX010026260.1:0-24782 GCA_004024625.1 Mellivora capensis | reverse complement strand
TCTGCACAGCAAAGGAGACAGTCAACAAAACAAAGAGGCAACCCACGGAATGGGAGAAGATATTTGCAAATGACAGTACAGACAAAAGGTTGATATCCAGGATCTATAAAGAACTTCTCAAACTCAACACATGCAAAACAGATAATCACATCAAAAAATGGGCAGAAGATATGAACAGACACTTCTCCAATGAACACATTCAAATGACTATCAGACACATATAAGAAGTATTAAGGGAAGTTCTTTAGGCTGACTGGCTGACCACAGAGAGTACTTTCAATACAGAAACATGGACATACACAACAGAATAACACTAAGAGCAGCTATGTATTTATAAAAGATGATATAGATTCATACTTATTCTCCTTTATTTCCTTAACTGATTCAAGTAGCAATTATATGAAAAATGTTGGACATGAAATATATAGAAATTTAATATATTTAATGACAGTGCAAAGGAGATGGGTTGGAAAATGTGTTGGGCTTTATTCCATATGATGACTTGAATTCTCAGGAACAAATGAAAAGAACCAGCTATGATAAATAAGAAAGTTAATATAGCAAAAACTATGAATACATGTTTGTTCTCCTTTCTTCTCTCAGATTCTTTAAGAGACAAAGAAGTATATAGAGCAGTGATTATAAAAATGTATCCTTGGAGTTCCAACTTTTATTATTTAACATGTATAACAATAATGCCAGAAAATAAGCCAAAGGGAATACAGCTATATAGAAGTAACATTTTTATATATACTGGAATTAGTTTGACATAAATATGATGCTGATGCTGAAAAATTAAGACATAAATGTTAAACCCTGGAACAACCACTAAAAATAAATCAAAAACTATAATGAAAATGAAAAGTGTTGCTTCTGGATAAAAACTTATGTATGGGGCTGGGAAACTGGCAGAGAAGCCTAATGCTAAGTGTGCCTCATCACATGGATACAACTGAATAATGCTCATATCAGTGCAATAACCCAGACAAAGACCCCAAAACTGGCAGAGAAACTCCACAATTAAAGGTAGAGAAGAGGGCCCATGGAAGAGGGTAGGAAGGGAGGACACAAATTGAGGTGCTAAATGGTCTCATGGAACTGTCCTTGGGAGGGAAGGATGCTGCAGACGTAGAGAGGGGAGAGAGACTATTACACTGAGTAGCACACACAAAAAAGGCGAATCCCATAACATCCAGCTATAAAAACCAGAGGGTAACTAGCAATGCACTGTGTGGTGACTAACATAACATTTAAAAAAAAAAAAACTAAAAATAAAGAAAAATAAAACCAGAGGGGCTGAACTTCATTAGTTATTAAACCAATGGGACTTAAAACCTAGAATTTTAAAAACCAGGGGGCTTAAAACCAGACAAAGACCCCCATTAAAAGGAAGAATTATAGACCAATATCCCTGATGAACATGATGCAGAAATTCTCACCAAAATACTAGCCAATAGGATCCAACAGTACATTAAAAGGATTATTCACCACGACCCAGTGGGATTTATTCCTGGGCTACAAGGTTGGTTCAACATCAGCAAATCAATCAACGTGATACAATACATTAATAGAAGAAAGAACAAGAACATATGATACTCTCAATAGATGCTGAAAAAGCATTTGACAAAGTATAGCATCCTTTCTTGATCAAAACTCTTCACGTAATACCTGTATGGAGTGCTGGGAGTGGTGCATAAACAATGAATCTTGGAACACTGAAAAAATAAAGTAAAATTTTTAAAAATTAAATAAAACAAACAAACAAAAAGCTTCAAAGTGTAGGGAAAGAGAGTACACACGTCAATATCATAAAAGCTATCTATGAAAAACACACCGCAAATATCATTCTCAATGGAGAAAAACTGAGAGCTTTCCCCTAAGGTCAGGAAAATGGCAAGGCTGTCGATTATCACCACTGCTATTCAACATAGTACTAGAAGTCCTAACCACAGCAACCAGACAACAAAAATAAATAAATAAATAAATAAATAAATAAATGGCACCCGAATTGGCAAAGAAGAAGTCAAACTCTTACTCTTTACAGATGATATGATACTTTATGTGGAAAACCCAAAATATTCTACTCCAAAACTTCTAGAACTCATACAAGAATTCAGTAGTCAGGATATAAAATCAGTGCACAGAAATCAGTTAACTTTTCTATACACAAGAATTCAGTAAAGTGTCAAGATATAAAATCAGTGCACAGAAATCAGTTAACATTTCTATACACTAACAACAAGACATAAGAAAGAGAAATTAAGGAGTCAATACCATTTACAATTGCACCCAAAACCATAAGATACCTAGGAATAAATCTAACCAAAGAGGCAAAGAATCTGTACTCAGAAAACTATAAAGTACTCATGAAAGAAATTGAGGAAGACACAAAGAAATGGGGAAAAGTTCCATGCTCATGGATTGGATGAACAAATATTGTGAAAATATCTATGTTACCTAAAGCAATGTACACACCTAATGAAACCCCTATCAAAATACTATCAACTTTTTTCAAAGAAATGGAAAAAATAATTCTAAAACTTATATGGAACTAGAAAATACCTCGAGTAGCCAGAGGAATGTTGAAAAAGAAAACCAAAATTTGTGGCATCACAATTCCAGACTTCAAGCTCTATTACAAAGCTGTCATCATCAAGACAGTATGGTACTGGCACAAAAACAGACACATAGATTAATGGAACAGAATAGAGAGTCCAGAAATGGACCTTCAACTCTATGATCAACTGATCTTTGACAAAGCAGGAAAGAAATGGCCAATGGAAAAAAGACAGTCTCTTCAACAGATGGTGTTGGGAAAATTGGACAGCCACATGCATAAAAATGAAACTGGACCATTTCCTTACACCATACCCAAAGATAAACTCAAAATGGATGAAAGACCTCAATTTGAGACAGGAATCCATCAAAATCCTTGAGGAGAGCACAGGCAGCAACCTCTTTGACCTCAGCCACAGCAATATTTTCCTAGAAGTATCACCAAAGGCAAGGGAAGCAAGGGCAAAAATGAGCTATTGGAACATCATCAAGACCAAAAGCTTTTGCACAACAAAGGAAATGGTCAAAAAAACCAAAAGACAACTGACAGAATGGGAGAAGATATTTGCAAATGATGTATCAGATAAAGGGCTAGTAACCAAAATCTATAAAGAACTTATCAAACCCAACACTCAAAGAACAAAGAATCCAATCAAGAAATGGGCAGAGGACATGAACAGATATTATTGCAAAGAAGACATCCAAATGGCCAACAGATACATGAAAAAGTACTCAATGCCATTCAGCCTCAGGAAAATACAAATCAAAACCACATTGAGATACCACCTCACACCAGTCAGAATCGCTAAAATTAACAAGTCAGGAAACAACAGACATTGGCGAGGATGTGGAGAAAAGGAAACCCTCCTACACTGTTGGTGGGAATGCAAGGTGGTGCAGCCACTCTGGAAAACAGTATGGAGGTTCCTCAAAAAGTTGAAAATAGAGCTGCCCTATGACCCAGCAATTGCACTACTGGGTATTTACTCTAAAGATACAAATCTAGTGATCTAAAGAGGCATGTGCACTCCAATGTTTATAGCAGCAATGTCCACAATAGCCAAACTATGGAAAGAGCCTAGATGTCCATCAACAGATGAACTGATAAAGAAGATCTGGTATATAAATAAAATGGAATACTATTCAGCCATCAGAAAACACAAATTCTTGCTATTTGCAACAATGTGGACAGAACTAGAAGGTATTATGCTAAGCGAAATAAGTCAAAGAGAAAACTTACCATATGATCTCATTAATATGAGGAATTTAAAGGCAGCGCAGACAGTTGTGGGGAAAGGAGGGAAAAGTGAATCAAGATGGGACTGGGAAGGGAGACAAATCATAAGAGACTGTGTGTGTGTGTGTTAAGATTCCCTATTATTAATGTATTCATATCAATATGACTCTATCTTTTTTCTCTTTATTTCATTTTTTAAATTTTTAAAAACTTTTTATTAACATATAGTGTATTATTAACCTCAGGGGTACAGGACTGTGAATCTCCAGGTTTACACATTTCACAGCACTCACCATAGCACATAACCTCCCCAAAGTCCATAACCCAACCACCCTCTCCCTATACCCCTTCCCCCAGCAATCCTCACTTTGTTTTGAGATTAAGAGTCTCATGGTTTGTCTCCCTCCTGATCCCATCTTGTTTCATTTTTTCCTTCCCTAACCCCCAAACCCCTCACAATGCCTCTCAAATTCTTCCTATCAGGGAGATCATATGATAATTGTCTTTCTCTGATTGACTTATTTCACTCAGCATAATACTCTCTAGTTCCATCTACATCATCATAAAGGCAAGATTTCATTTCTTTTGATGGCTGCATAGTATTCCATTGTATGTATATATCACATTAGTTTTGGTAGTTTATATATCTCTAGGAATCATCCATTTCTTCCAAATTGCCAAACTTGCAGTTGTATAGTTTCTCATAATATGTTTTTATAAGTGTATTTCTTTTGTGTTGTGTGTGATCTCCCCTCTTTCATTCATGATTTTATTTATATGGGTCCTTTCTCTTTTCTTTTTGATAAGTCTGGCCAGGGTCCTATCAATCTTACTAATTCTTTCAAAGAACCAGCTACTAGTTTTGTTGATCTGTCCTAATGTTCTTTTGGTTTCTATTCATTGATTTCTGCTCTGATCTTTATTATTTCTCTTCTCCTGCTGGGTTTGGGCTTTCTTTGCTGTTCTTTCTCCAGCTCCTTTAGGTGTAGGGTTAGGTTGTGTATTTGAGACGTTTCTTGTTTCTTGAGAAAGGCTTGTATCACTATATATTTTTCTCTCAGGACTGCCTTTGCTGTGTCCCACAGATTTTGAACAGTTGTGTTTTCATTCTCATTTGCTTCCATGAATTTTTTTCAGTTCTTCTTAAATTTCCTGGTTGACCCATTCATTCTTCAGAAGGATGCTGCTTAGTCTCCATGTATTTGGGTTCTTTCCAAGTTTCCTCTTGTGTTTGAGTTCTAGCTTCAGAGCATTGTGGTCTGAAAATATGCAGGGAATGTTCCCAATCTTTTGGTACCAGTTGAGACCTGATTTGCGACCCAGGATGTGATCTATTCTGGAGAATGTTCCATGTGCACTAGAGAAGAATGTGTATTCTGTTGCTTTGGGATGGAATGTTCTGAATATATCTGTGATGTCCATCTGGTCCAGTGTGTCATTTAAGGCCTTTATTTCCTTGTTGATCTTTTGCTTGGGTGATCTGTGCATTTCAGTGCGGGGAGTCTTAATGTCCCCTACTATTATTGTATTATTGTTGATGTGTTTCTTTGATTTTGTTATTAATTGGTTTATATAGTTGGCTGCTCCCATGTTAGGGGCATAGATATTTAAAATTGTTAGATCTTCTTGTTGGACAGACCCTTTGAGTATGATATAGTGTCCTTCCTCATCTCTTACTATAGTCTTTGGCTTAAAATCTAACTTTTCTGAAATAAGGATTGCCACCCCAGCTTTCTTTTGATGTCCATTAGCATGGTAAATTGTTTTCCACCCCTTCACTTTAAATCTGGAGGTGTCTTTGGTTCTAAAATGAGTTACTTATAGACATAATATTGCTGGGGTTTGTTTTTTTTATCCATTCTTATACCCTGTGTCTTTTGATTGGGGCATTTAGCCCATTTTACATTCAGGGTAACTATTGAGAGATATAAATTTAGTACCATTGTATTGTCTGTAAGGTGACTGTTACTGTATATTGTCTCTGTTCCTCTTTGCTTAGAGGACCCTTTTCAATATTTCCTATAGAGCTGGTTTGGTGTTTACGAATTCTTTCAGTTTTTGTTTGTCCTGGATGCTTTTTATCTCTCCTTCTATTTTCAATGATAGCCTAGCTGGATATAGTATTCTTGGCTGCATGTTTTTCTTATTTAGTGCTCTGAATATATCATGCAAGTTCTTTCTGGCCTGACAAGTCTCTGTGGATAAGTCTGCTGCCAAATATTTTTACCATTGTATTTTATAGACTTTTTGTCCTGGGCTGATTTAAGGATTTTCTCTTTGTCACTAAGACTTGTAGGTTTTACTATTAGATGATGGGGTGTGGATTTATTCTTATTGATTTTGAGGGAGGTTCTCTGTGCCTCCTGGATTTTGATGTTTGTTCCCTTTGCCATATTAGGGAAATTCTCTACAATAATTTGCTCTAATATACCTTCTGTTCCCCTCTCTCTTTCTTCTTCTTCTGGAATCCCAATTATTCTAATATTATTTCATCTTATGGTATCATTATCTCTTGAATTCTCCCCTCATGGTCCAGTAGTTGTTTGTCTCTCTTTTGCTCAGCTTCTTTATTCTCCATCGTTTGGTCTTCTATATCACTAATTCTCTCTTCTGCCTCATTTATCCTAGCAGTAAGAGCCTCCATTTTTTTCACTGCAGCTCACTAATAGCTTTCTTAATTTCAGCTTGGCTAGATTTTAGTTCTTTTATTTTTCCAGAAAGGGCTTTTATTTCTCTAGACATGGTTTCTCTAATATCTTCCATGCCTTTTTTGAGCCCAGCTAGCACCTTGAGAATTGTCATTTTGAACTCTAGATCTGACATATTAGCAATGTCTGTATTGATTAGGTCCCTAGCCTTTGGTGTTGGCTCTTGTTCTTTTTTTTTGTGGTGAGTTTTTCTGACTTGTAATTTTATCCAAATATGAATATATGATCAAGAAAATAAAATACTAAAAGAGTGGAAAAGGCTCCAGAAAAATGTGCATTAACCAAATCAGAGGAGACCCCAAATTGTGGGGAGAAGGAAGGGGATAAAAAGAAGTTAAATATATATATATATATATATATATATATACACATTAGACTGGTGAATAGAACAGAGCCACCCACTTGATTTTGGTTGTATTTTGGTCTCTTAGAAGAAACTACCTCCCAAAATTGTAAAGAAAGAAAAACATTATATATATATATATATATATATATATATATATATATGTATTATATATAATATATGTGTATATATAATATATATTATATATACACACACACAAATAAGAGTAAATACGATGAAGGAATGGGATATGACTGTAAGGATGAAAATTTTTAAAAAAAATTCTAAAAAAGGAGTTGATAAGATGGTTGGGAAAAGAAAGAAAAAGAAAGTGGAGAGAATTTTCTCAGGCTGGAGACTAGAACAAAGCCTTGTGCTAGATTTAGGGTATATTTTGATCTATTAGAAGAAGTTGTATCCAAAAATTTTTTTTAGAAGAAAAAACCCTACATGTATACAAAAAACAAAGTTAGATACAAAGAAGGATAAAATATGACTATAATAATGAAGTTTCAAAAAGATTTTTTAAGAAAGGTATTGTTAAGATAAACTAGTTAACAAACGTTAAAAGAGGAAAGAGTAAAAGTTAAAAAAAATCAGAATAAGAAAAAAATAAAATTAAAAAAATTAATTAACTTTGTAAGACTAAAGAATCATGGGGAGAAAGCCATGAATTCCATGCTTTGCTTTCCTGTCCCCTGGAATTCCACTGTTCTCCTTGATCTGTGAGCTTGGTCTTGGCTGTATGTACTTGCTGATCCTCTGGGGGAGGGGTCTGTTGTAGTGATTCTCAAGTGTCTTTGCCCAAGGCGGAATTGCACCACCCTTACCAGGGACTGTGTTAAGTAATCTGCTCGGGTTTGCCCTCAGGAGCTTTTGTTCCCTGAATGCTTTCTGTAGAGTTCTGGAGGACAGGAATGAAAATGGTGGCTTCCCAATTTCTGGCCTGGAGGAGCCAGGAGCTTGGGGCCAGTGCGCCCTCAGAGAAAAGCGCTCAATCACTCCTATCTCCCTGGTCTCCGGCCACTTTCCAAGCTCATCAGCCTGTGACTGAGCATTTCCATCTCTGGCACATAGCCCCATTTGGAGTCTCCAAACCTAGCAGATTCCTGCCTCCAGAGAAGGAAGGTGAGTCTCCCACATCTGCCACTTGTGGCGTCCCTGCTCAAAGAGCAGTGGCCTGACTGTGCCACGGATCATAGTTTAAGGTAACCCTGAGCTGAGAGCTCACTCCTTGGCTCTGTCTCTGTAGCCGGCTTCCCCACTCTAATGCCTGCAAGCTCTGCTACACTCAGACACCCCTGATCCTTCTGTGACCCCATGGGACCTGAGACAATGGTGTCCCTGCAAGCCCCTGGAGTGATGTCCCTCAGTGGAGCAGACTTTTAAACGTTCTGATTTTGTGCCTCATTGCCCTGCCACTTGCCATGAGCTGGCCCCTTCCCCCACGGTCTATCTTCCCATGGCTTCGGATTCACTTCTGTGCACATCCTTTCAGGAATTGCTTGATTTTCTGTTTCTAGAATTGTTGCTCTTCTTCTCTTCGATCTCCTGTTGGATTTGTAGGTGTTCAGAGGGTTTGTAAACTATCTAAATGAACTCTTGTGACCTGATTTCTTCCCAGCCTGCTATTCCTCCGTAAGAGACTCTTAATCTCAGAAAACATACTGAGGGATGCTAGTAGTGAGGGGTTGGGAGGGATAGGGTGACTGGATGATAGGCTTTGGATAGGGTATATGCTATGGTGAGTGCTGTGAATTGTGTAAGACTGATGAATCACAGACCTGTACCCCTGAAACTATTATATGCCAATAAAAAATTTTAAAAAAACAACAACAACAGGGGGCTTGGCTTGGAGAGAGCCAGGAGAATGAGAGGAAATTGAGTCCCTTCCCTTAAATAGAGACCACAATAAATAGCCCGTGGAAATTAAGTATAGAAGCAGTGTGAAAAACACCTGAGACATATGGGAGGGAGAGCTTTACATTCATCTCAGAACAGGTCCTAGAGGGACAGAGATCCTTGAGAGACTCCTCCAGGAACAAAGGACCTGGCAGGCACTATTTTGATTCCCTGTCCCTCAGCATAAACATATGGTGTCAAAGCTTGCTCCCTATCTTGCTAACACCTCTGTTTTGCCCCACTCCATGCTTAGGAAGGTCTGCCCTCTCCATCCTGGCCTGCCTCAAGCCAGGCACTGCAGTTGCTCTCCCATAGAGAGGCTAGACCAGCACACAGAATTTGCAAACACTGCATGTCCTACCTTTGTGCACATTATGGGTCTGCCCCCTTCAATAAGTTCCTGGCTGAAGCCCATCCAAAGTGGTATCATCATCGAGGCAGCATTCAAATAGCCTTGAAAGGGGCCAGCATCACTCCAAAGTGACACATATCCTAGGATGAGGGTAAAATAACCACACATACTAGTCAGAATGTGGCCCTAAAAGTAGGCTGGGGCAGAAAATTTGTCTGACTGCAGACCCCACCTACCAATGAAAGCTTCTCAGGGGACAAAATAGGGAAAATACCCTGCAGTTTGGTACTACCAAATCTTGCAAATGCCTGGTCTTACTCAACTCAAGACCAAGGCATCCCCAGGCTGGTACACTAACACCACAGGGACCAAAACCTGCCAACAACAAGCAAAGAGATCCACTACAGATGACTGGACTGAAGGAAAAAAATGGCTTAGCCACAGGAGCAGTGCACATTCAACACAAATAGGACACGCTCTGAAGTGCAACGTTCCAATAAACAGTGGATCCCACACTGCAGGGCATTACAGGACCTATTTACAAGGCCACTACTTTCAAGAACAGGAGACATAACTGACTTTCCCACCAGATAGAAATAGACACAGAGAGGTAGACAAAATGAGGAGACAGAAGAACATCTTCCAAATGAAAAAGATAGGGCAAAATCAGAGCAAGAATCCTAAGTGAAATGGAGAATAACTAATATACCTGATAGATAATTTTAAAGCAATGATCATATAATCACTGGACTAGAGAAAAGAGTATAGGATATTGGTAAGACCTTTAACAAAGAAATAAAAAAGAGTCAATCAGAGATGAATAACACAATAAGTGAAACTAAAAATACACTAGATGACATAAATATTAATCTAGAGGAAGCAGAAAAATGAATCAACAACCTGGAACACAGAATTATAGAATGTAATAAATTTGAGTAGGTGACAGAAAAAATAATTATGCAAAATAAGAGTAGACTTAGGGAACTCAGCAACATCATCAAGCATATAACATTGGCATTACATGTATCCCAGAATAAGAAAGGAGGGAAAAGGAGACAGAAATTTTATTTGAAGAAATAATAGCTGAAAACTTCCCAAATCTGGGGAAGAAAGCAGAAATCTAGATCTAGGAGATACAGAGATTTCCCCCAACAAAATCAGCCCAAAATAATCCACACCAAGGGTGCCTGTGTGGCTCAGTGGGTTAAGCCACTGCCTTCGGATCAGGTCATGATCTCAGGGTCCTGGGATCGAGTCCTGTATTGGGCTTTCTGCTCAGCAGGGAGCCTGCTTCCCTCTCTCTCACTCTGCCCACTTGTGATCTCTCTCTGTCAAATGAATAAATAAAATCTTTTTAAATAATCCACACCAAGACACATGATAATTAAAATGGCAAAAAGTTTCTTTGTTAGTTCCCAAACTGTGGAAAGAACCAAGATGCCCTTCAAAGGATGAATGGATAAGGAAGATGTGGTCCATATACACTATGGAGTATTTTGCCTCCATCAGAAAGGATGAATACCCAACTTTTGTAGCAACATGGACGGGACTGGAAGAGATTATGCTGAGTGAAATAAGTCAAGCAGAGAGAGTCAATTATTGTATGGTTTTACTTATTTGCAGAGCATAACAAATAACTCGGAGGTCATGGGGAAATGGAGAGGAGAGGGGATTTGGGGAAAATTGGAGGGGGAGATGAACCATGAGAGACTGTGGACTCTGAAAAGCAACCTGAGGGTTTTGAAGGGGTGGGGGGGTGGGAGGTTGGGGGAACCAGGTGGTGGGTATTATGGAGGGCACGTATTGCATGGAGCACTGGGTGTGGTGCAAAAACAATGAATTCTGTTATGCTGAAAAGAAATAAATTTTAAAAATAAAATAAAATAAAAAATTTTAAAAATAGCAAGAAGTAGAGATAGAGAGTTTTAAAAGCAGCAAGAGAAAAGATAGTTGTATACAAAGGAAGTCCTATGAGGCTATTGGTGGATGTCTCTATAGAAACTCTGAAGGCCAGAAAAGAGAGACTTGATATAGTCAAAGTGCTGAAAGTTTAAAAAAAAATCTACAACAAAGAATACTCTATACAGCAAGGCTATGAATCAGAATAGAAGGAGAGAAAGTTTCCCAGAGACACAAAAGTTAAAGTAATATTTGGCCACTAAAGCAGCCCTTCAGGAAATGCTAAAGGAGACTTTTTGAGTGGAAAGTAAAGACCATACATAAGAGTATGAACAGTAGGCACAAATTGTGATGAGCACTGGGTGTTATATGCAAGTAATGAATCATTCAACACTACATCAAAAACTTATGGTGTGCTATATGCTGTCTAACTGAACATAATAAGAAAAGAAAAGTAGGAAGCACAAAAGCAGCAAAAATAATTATATCTGTAAAAATTAGGCAAGGGGCTCACAAAATAAAAGGATGTAAATTTAAAAAAAAAAAGGATGTAAAGTTTGATGCCATATACCAAAATGTTGGAGGGGAGAAGAGTAAAGAATGTGTTAAAACCAAAGTGACCATCAGCTTAATATAGATTGATATATGCAGATTTTTCATGGAAATCTCACGGTAACCACAAATTAAAGACTGCAATAGATATACAAAAAATAAAGGGAAAGAAATCCAAGCATATCACTGAAGAAAGCCACCTAATTATGAGAGAAGAGTAAGAAAGAAATAAAGAACTAGGAAAAATAATACAAAACAAGTAAGAACATGACACTAAATATGTAAGTTTCATAATTACCTTGAATGTAAATGTACTAAACTCTCCAATCACAAGACGTAGGGTGACAGAATGCAAAAAAGCAAGAACCATCTATATGCTGTCTACAAGGGGCTCATTTCAAACCTAAAGACACATGTAGATTGAAATTGAAGGGATGGAGAAGCATTTGTCAGGCAAATAAATATGAAAAGAAAGCCAGAGTAGCAATATGTATATCAGACAAAATAGACTTTAAAAGAAAATAAAACAAAACAAAAACTATAATGAGAGAGAAGGATACTAAACATAAACAGAATCCTCCAACAAGAAGATATAACAATTATAAATATTTATGCACCTAACATAGGAGCATGCAAATACATAAAGCAGTTAATTTTTGAAACTAGGAGCTGAATCTTTCAGAAGATCAATGAAATTGGTAAACCATTAGCCAGAATTATGAAAACAAAAGAGAGAAGACTCAAATGAACAAAATCAGAAGGGAAAGGGGAGAAGTAAAAACTGACAACGCAGAAATAGAAAGGATTATAAGAGCCTAGTTTGAAAAATTATATGCCAAAATATTGGATAAGCTACAAAAAATGAATGAGTTTCTAGAAACATATAACCTCCCAAAACTGAAACAGGAACTAATATAAAATTTGAACAGATTAATTACCAGCAAGGAGATTGAATCAGTAATCAATAAACTCCCCCAAAATGTCCAGAATCAAATGACTTCACAGGTGAATTCTACCAAACATTTAAAGAAGAGATAATACCTGCTCTTCTCAGACTATTCCAAAACATAAAAGAGGAAGAAAACCTTCCAAATTCATTCTATGAAACCAGCATTATCCTGATATAGAGACCAGATAAAAACAACACACACACAAAAAAGAACTACAGGCCAATAAGTCTGATGAACATAGATGTAAAAATCCTCAACAAAATATTAGCAACCCAAATCCAACAATACATTAAATATCATTCACCACAATCAACTGGGATTTATTCCAGGATGCAAGAGTTGTTCAATATTTGCAAATCAAACAACATGATATGTCATATAAACAAGACAAAGAATAAAAATCATGATCATTTCAATAGATGCAGAAAATTAATTTGACAAAGTACAACATTCATTCACAATAAAAACCCTCAACAAAAAGGGCTTAGAAAGAACATATCTCAGCAAAACAAAGGTCACATATAAAAAATTCACAGCTAACATCATAGTCAATGGTGAAAAACTGAAAGCTTTTCCTCTATGATCAGGAACAAGACAAGGAGGTCCACTCTCATCACTTTTATTGAATGTAGTATTAGCAATCCAAACCACAGCAATGAGACAAGAGAAAGGAATAAAAGGCACCCAAATTGGTAATGAACAAGTCAAATTTTCACTATTTGCAGTTGATATGACATTATATATAGCAAACTTAATGATTCCACCAAAAAACTAGACCTGATAAATGAACTCAGTAAGCACACAGGAGATAAAATCAATATACAGAAATACCATGCATTTCTACACATTAATAATGAAGCAGCAGAGAGAAATTAAGAAAACAATCCCATTTACATTTGTACCAGATTAATAAAATACCTAGAAATAAACTTAACCAAGGAGGTGAAAGACCTGTACTCCGAAAACTATAAAACATTAATGAAAGAAATTGAAGATAACACGAACAAATAGAAAGATATTCCATGCTCATAGATTGAAAGAACACATATTGTGCAAATGTCCATACAACTGAAAGCAAAGTACAGATTTAATCAATCCCTATTGAAATACCAACAGCATTTTTCACAGAACTAGAGTAAACAATCCTAAAATTTATATGGAACCACAAAAGACTCTGAGTAGACAAAGAAATGGAAGAGTTGAATCACCATATTGTACATCTGAAATGAATATAACACTGTATTTTAACTACACTGGAATTAAAATTTTAAAAACTAAAAAGAAACAAAACAAATGAACCAATGAAAAAGAAACAAACCAAAACAAAGACTCTTAGCCATAGAGAACAAACAAGTGGTTATCAGTGGGGTAGGTGTGTGGGGAAAGGGCGAAATAGGTGAAGAGCATTAAGGAGTGCACTTATCTTGATGAGCACAGAGTAATATATAGAATTGTTGAATCACTATATTATACACCTGACACTAATTTAACACTGTATGTTAACTATACTGGGATTAAAAGAAGAACTTAGGTGTGATTTCTGAGGCCTGACTATAAGCAATCATAAAGGCTTTACATGGCAGACCTCACAAGAGAATCCTGCTCTTCCCAAACCGGATTTATACAACCAATGAACTGAAGTCTCTAAAAGGAGTTGTGGTCAAGAAATCAGGTTCTCTTGGCTTTCTATGCTCTTACACAGAGCTGCATTCCTAGCCTAGGTGCCTCCATTTAGAGGCCTCTTGATCACTTGCCTTGGCAGAGGCCTTCCTTGGGTACCTCAGCTGAATTCTCCTTAGAGGGGATGGAGAGGGAAGGAACCCTGAAGACACTTTTTCTTCTCTCTCAATCAGTCCTCATTGCTCTCTCAACCCTTCGCCTTTCCAGTATTTCTGGGATCCTGTGTCCATAAAACTGCAGGACATTTTCTTTCAGGGGTCCCTTCACAATGGAACAATCCTCACTTTTGTGTTCATTTATCTGACCCTTTATTAGTACTGGTCTGTGGGCAAAAATGGAACAGAGAGAAGTCAGCACTCTCTCCAGTTTAGATATTTGCTTTTTCTTACGGCAGCTAGTGATTTAAGGCTTGAGTGTTACTTTCATTTTTGGCTTGCTGTCTAAAGCATCTATTCTGGCAGATCAGTTTTCTCTCCAGCTCAACTGAACTCCTGAAAAATTTGTATAGTGAGCCAGGCAATTTACCACAGTGCCATTCTGGAGAAGCAGAAAGCCTGCAGATCCCATGAAATACCTTTGGAAAATATTCAGAGCCTGCAAGATATATCAGAAGGGTGCTAGCAGAACATTTCCAGACTCTGAGTGTCTCATGGGGCACATTGTCAGCCATGCTTATGGGTCTTGAAGAGTGCTAGAGAAAGCCATAAGCATTCTTAGAAGCAGATTTTTAATATAAACTTTTTTAGTTCTGGGAGAAATCACTTTGGTCTCTGACTTTCCAGCCTATCTTGCCTGGCTGGTCAGATAAGTGATCCAACAGAAGAATTTGGAAAAAGCCAGGCAAGCAGTATCCTAGCCAGTGCTTAAGGCTCTCCAACCATGGTGCCAGAGATGAGGATGGGGGAGGGGGCGGTTCTCACATAAGCTGAGTACCTCCAAGTATGTTACTGGTGCCAATAAACACCCTGCAGTGAGCAAGTTGTTGAAACTTCAAGAGAAAAAACAGTTTTAGTACCCTTGAAGATTGTTTTGTTCAGCAGCCCTGAAGAGACCTTAGAAACTTAGATTTCTCCAGACATAACTGCCTGAAGTTAATAAAAAAAGAGAGTGACACAATATAGAGTGTGTTTCTACAAACCGCCTCCTTCAGAGTGCCCTTACAGCAGCCGTTGCTGGGATAACAGAATGCAAACAGCAGCTCCAAAAGCAGCTGCAGCCTTCTGTTTGCTGCCCCCCTTCAGCATGCTCCCAAGAATCTCAGCCAGGAAACAGCTGTCCTTCCAAGCCAGTTGCTTTATCACTCTCTGCCATCTCTCTGTCTCCAGGAAACTTTTGGCCAAATACAGGTAGATGGTCATGCTGGGGCCTGTGAATGATGCAGTTCCTGTTCCCTGTACTTCTTCCTGTGGGCCTCAGGGTAAATCAAAATGTCCAGCAACTTTTGTCTAGTTGTCTCAGCTTTCTTATTTTTCTTCATTTTTTTAAATTTTTAAGATTGAGGTATGACTGACATATGACATTATGTTAGTTTCACAGGCACAACATAATGACTCAATATTTGTATACATTGTGAAATGACCACCACATAAGTCTAGTTAATATCCATCACTTTACATAGTTACAAAAAATTTTTCCTTGTGATGAGAACTTAGGATTTATTTTCTTAGCAACTTTAAAATATGGAATACAGTAGTATTATTACTCACTATGCTGTACATTACATCTCCATGACTTATTTATTTTATACCTGGAATTTTGTACCTTTTGTCACCCTTCAACCATTTCTTCTACCCCACACACAGACACACACTGCCACTGGCAACCACCAATCTGAGGTGTGTATCTCTGAATTTGTTTTTTGTTTCTTTTAATTTTGTTTTTGTTTTTGTATTCTACATATAATTGAGATCATATTGTCTCTTTGACTGATTTATTTCACTTACTCTAATGCCCTAGAGGTCCATCTATGGTGTCACAAATGACAATAATTCACTTTATATGGCTGAATAATATTCCAGTGTATATATATATATATATATATATATATATATATATATACCACATATTCCTTATCCATCTCTCTATTGATGGATACTCAGGTTGTTTCCATAGCTTGGCTATTGTAAATAATTCTGCAATGAACATGGGGTGAATATATCTTTTTAGTTAGTGTTTTCATTTTCTTCAGTTGAATGCCCAGGAGTATGATTGTTGGATCATATTAGAGTTCTATTTTTATATTTTATATTTTATATTTTTGAAGAACCTCTATATTGTCTTTATAATGCCTGCACCAATTTACATCCCCATTAACAGTGCACAAGAGTTCCCCTTTCTCCACATCTTTGCCAAAACTTGCTGTTTCTTATCGTTTTCATAATACCCATTCTAAAAGGAGTGAGGTGATGTTTCACTATGGTTTTGGTTTCCATTTCCCTGATGATTAGTGAAATTGAGCACATCCTCATTTGCCTCTTGGCAATCTCTATAACTTCTTCAGAAAAATGTCTACTCAGATCTCCTGCCCATTTTTAATTTTTTTTCTTTTATTATTTTTCTTTTTATTTTTTTATTATGTTATGTTCGTCACCATACAGTACTTCATTAGTTTTTGATGTAATTTTCCAGGATTCATTGTCCTGCACATTTTTTAATGAGACTAGTTGTTGTTTTGTTTTGTTTTGTTTGCTATTGAGTCATATAGAATTCTTTATATATTTTGGATATTAACCCTTTATCATATATATCATTTGTAAATGTTTTTCCTGTTCAATAGTTTGTCTTTTCATTTTGTTGATAGTTTTCCTTGCCTTATAGAATTTTTTTTAGTTTTAGGTAGTCTTATTTGTTTATTTTTACTTTTGTAGCCTTTGCTTTTGGAGTCAGGTCCAAGAAATCATTACCAAGGCCAATCTGTCTCTTCACATATTCTTTTTTTTATTATTGTTTGGTATTGGAAGGTTGTATGTTCTAGGGATTTATCTATATTTTTCTAGGTTCTCAAATTTGCTTATGTATAATTTTCCATAGTAGTCCTGAATATAAGGTCCTTTGTGGTATCAATTATAACATTTCCTCTTTCAATTATGAATTCATTTAATTGAGTCCTCTCTCTTTTCTCTTGGTGAGTCTACCTAAAGGTTTATCTTTTGTTTATCTTTTCAAACAACCAGCTCTTAATTTCATCATGCTTTTCTCTTGTCTCTTTAATCTCTATTTTGTTTATTTCTGCTCTAATCTTTGTTAATTTCTTCTACTATGAACTTCATTTTTTTCTTCTATTTCTTGAGGTGTAAAGTCAGGTTGTTTATTTTAGATATTTCTTGTTTCTTTTTTTTTAAAGATTTTATTTATTTATTTGAGAGAGAGGCAGTGAGAGAGAGCATGAGCGAGGAGAAGGTCAGAGGGAGAAGCAGACTCCCCGCGGAGCTGGGAGCCCGATGCGGGACTCAATCCCGGGACTCCAGGATCATGACCTGAGCCGAAGGCAGTTGTCCAACCAACTGAGCCACCCAGGCGTCCCTAGATATTTCTTGTTTCTTGAGGCAAATCTTTATTACTATGAACCTCCCTCTTAGAACTGTTTTTGCTGCATCCCACAGATTTTGGTATGTGCTATTTCTATTTGCATTTGTTCCAAGGTAAATTTTTAATTCTTCTTTGATTTATTTTTCATTCTTCTTTGATTTATTTTTCATTTTGTACTTTCTTATATTTTCCATCTCTTTATTGAGGTTCTAACTGTGTTTATTTTTCTCCTGAGTTCAGTGAGCATCTTTATGATGATTACTTTGAACTATTTCTCAAGTAATTTAATTATCTCCATTTCATTAAGGTTTTTTTCCCCTAAGGATTTGTCCCGTTGTTTCATTTGGAATATATTCCTCTGTTTCATCATTTTGCTTGACTCTCTGTGTTAGCTTCTCTGCAGTCAATGAAACAACCAATCCCAATCTTGAAGTAGTACCTTTGTGTAAGAGATGAATCTCATCATTCAATTCTTCCTTATCTCTTTGTTGAGTCTCAAAACTTCATGATTGATCAAGCAGCCTATTGTATTTTTAGAGGTTTTTTTTTGCCTATTGTATTTTTAATAGTTTCCAGTAGCTGAGGGTGTGCCAAGACCTATTAGGAAAGGATCTCAGTTAACATCTAGATTCAGACTGATTGGAAGACAGAACTTCAGGCAGCAACTTTTAAAGTATGCAAATATATACAGTTTTACAATACCACAGATATAAACGCCACTGGACACTAGAGCCAGCAAATCTGGAGGTGCCTCATGGGTGGCAGTTGTAAAAATTGGGGCTCCAGACAAGTGCACAAGCTCTTTTCTTAGAGATACCAGTGCTTTGTAGCAAGGCAGAGAGAGAATGCATAGATATCAACCTATGGCCTATGTTCCCTGACAACAGTTCTGTAGAGCTCTAGGTATGAGCCAAACCTGAAGCCTGTGCCTGAAGCCAAAGCTCCAGGACAAACAAACAGGCCTCTTTCACAGAAAGACTGGGGATGGGTTTTTGTCTATTTTCTGTGTAATCCCCTCTAGGTGATAGCCTGCCAAGTATTGTCTCTCTGTTAATGTACCATTTGACCTAGAAACATAAGATTCCCTGGCCACCAGAGCCAGGTGGACAAGGGGCATCCCCTGGGCAGCAGCCATAAAAAATGGGCTACCAAACATAAACCAGTGTACTAGACTTGTGTAGGAGTTCCCTGTGATGGTTACTGGTGCTCTGAAGCACAGAAGAGGGAGAATGTGAAGACAGCACCCGCCCTCTGATATCTGTGGAAAGGATTATATTATAGTTAGCCATTACATGTGTGTTTAACTCAAAGTTTATCCTTCAGACTGGAACTATACTAATAGGCTTCTTTTACAGAAACTGAGCTTCTGGATCTGTTGCCTCTTGCTGTGCCCTGGGAGGGGTAGCTATTTCAAAACCCTTTTTTCCACTGGTTAGAGTCATGTGAGGTCTGTAAACATAAGCCCTGATGGCCACAAGACCCAGCCATGTAGATGTGTTGCCTAGTAGTAGGTGCAAAATCAAGGAAACAGACAAAGGGTAAACTCCTTTTGGGAAATACCAGCAAACTGGACAAGGCTGAAAGAGAGTGAAAAGATAGCATCCACCAACCTCTGTTCCCTGCAATCACTTCTTTGGCCACTAGAGGTGTGTCAAACCAGAAGCCTGATTCACAGACCTAAGTTCATGGACAAGCAAATAGGCATCTTTCATGGAAAGACTAGAGTGTATTTTAGTTTTCTGTCTATGCAGACTGCCAAGAACTGTCCTTGGGATTGTTTCAATCCCATGGGACCCAGGAATGCAAACTGAGTTGACCTCCAGGGCCTGGCCATCAAGGGACATCCCCTGGGTGGTAGCTGCTAAAAGTTAGGGCACCAGATGCATGTAAAACTCCCTTCTGTGATATAGGGGAAGTGGGAAGGAGAGTGGGAAGATGGCCCACCGGCTATAGTGAGACAGAAGAGGAACATAAAAATGGTACTCACTGAACAAATAAAAAATGTGGGGGGTATGGCACCCATTGGCTAGAGCAAAGCAGAGGGAGAGTGCTAATATGATGCCCACCAGTCTCTGTCCCCAAAGAGTGTTCTGCAGACTCTTAGATATGTGTGTTAAATTAGATGCCTACTCCTTAAGTCAACATTTTAATACACATACATGAGCCTCTTTCATTTACGGTCCCAGTGCAGCTGCCTCTGAGCTAGGCCCTGGGTGTGTAAACCCAACTGCATGAGCCCTTTAAGAAGTGTTTCTCAGTTCACTACAGTCTTGTGGATACTAGTCCCATTGGTTCTCAAGTTCAGATTATTTTAGGACATTTTTTTCTCAGGTTCAGGTCTTAAAATTGGGGTGCCTGATGTGGGGTTCAAACCCTTCTCTTCTCAGAGAGAAGCCCTGGGTTTTGAATTCCCTCCCAATTTGTAGGTTGTCCTGCTGGGGTAGGGTTAATGGTGAGACTGTGTTCCAGCCACTCCTTACTACTTTGATGTATTTTTTTCTTTGTCCAATGTATAGTTGTTGCTCAACCATTCTTTCAGTTGTTTTCAGAGGAAATTCTTCCATGTGTAGTTGTAGACTCAGTGTGGCTGTGGCAGGAGGTCAATTAAGGATCTTCCTATATCACCACCTTGAACTGGAACCTGACCTCTCAGCTTTCAAATGCAAACAAGACAATGTTGCTCTGTACCCAGTGAAACCAGAGTTCCTATGCCAAGGTTAAAGTTTAATATGTGAAAAAATTAAACTCCTTGACCTTCTAGGTATCATTTCATAGGTGACTGTGGTCCCCGCAGCCCCAGGCACCAAGATGAGAGAGAAGTTGATAATACCCTGTTTTGTAATCTAAAGCCATCACCATGAGGACACTTGCCCAAGCTGCTCTGTAGGTAGGTCTTGTAGAGATCCTAAATAATCTCTATTTTAATGGCTCCCACTAATGAATGTTATTGATAAATTATTATCTATGTACATCCCTGCTAGTATTGCTTTCAAGTTCTGATGGGAATTGCTACAGTTACTGCCATTTTAGTGAGACTTGCTGAAGACCATAACCTTATGGAATCCATGGGTTTTAGCTAATGGCCTAGATATTTTCTAGGCCACAGCAAGCTTTAGACTTGCTTAAAGAACATGCCCCACCCCAACAACGAGGCAGAGACATTTAATAAAAATCAGTTCTCCTAAAAAGCTTTTTCTTGTTCATGTGGATGCTCAGCAGAAAGGCCCCTAATGCTAATGAGGGGAAACATACTCAATGAGCACTATGCTTATTAGTTAAATACAGTGACTAAGTTGGTCTCTGCTTTAGAGCAAGTAGATGTGTGATAGATTGCTTCTTGAATCCACAAAAGGATGGTCCATAGAAATTCAGAACCCCTCCCCAAAAAAAGAAATTCAGACCGAGTCCTGGATGTTGTCCATATACATGGAATGCCACTGACATCAGAAAATGTTGAAGCAACATGGAAAATTTGTCCCACCTGCCAAACACTGACCAAGCCTAAAAACACTGCCCAAGGACAAATTCCCCACACCTATGTGCCAGGACATTTTTTTTAAGATTAACCATATTAAGCTTCTGGTCCTTTATAGAGAGTTTCAGTGGATCCTGACTGCTGTTGATACTTTTTCTGAGATTTGGCCTTGCCATCCCTGTGTATTCCATTTACTTGGGCCCTATAATTCAGGATCTACAAAGCCATATTTGTTTCCATTTTGGTTTCTCTGAACACATTTTGTATAATGATGGCCCCAGATTCATAAGCTAAACTACTCATCAGTGCACCTAGTCATGGGGTACATGATGTGAATCTCCATGATTTATATCACTCCCAAGCCACAGAGGTTATGGGGCGATTTGAAGGACAACTAAAGGATAGGTTTAAGCAGCTGATGTGATGGGACAGGATCATTCCAGCTTGGACTACATATCCCAGGTGAGTAGTCTGGGTTATAAACATAGCATTTCATTCTTACAAACACTTGTCATTTGTGTCATTTGTTTGATCAGGCTGTCTGCCCCTTTCCTTCAGTTGTGTACCCTTCTTTTATGATATTGACACTTTGGTCTCTATAATAGACCCTACAGGGGCTTACTCTTACTGTTTTCCAAATACCTAAATAAATGGGAAATAAAAATAGGTATTAAACATGTACTGGTTTATTATAAAAGATACAATTCATACACACACACACACACACACACACACACACACAAAATGGAATACTATGCAGCCATAAAAACAAAACAAAATCTTGTCATTTGAAACGACATGGATGGAACTAGAGGGTATTATGCTAAGCGAAATAAGTCAGAGAAAGACAATTATCATATGATCTCACTGATATGAGGAATTTGAGAAACAAGACAGAGGATCATAAGGGAAGGGAGGGAAAATGAAACAAGAGGAAACCAGGGAGGGAGACAAACCATAAGAGACTCTTAATTTCAGGAAGCAAATAGAGGGTTACTGGAGGAGAGGAGAGTGGGAAGGATGGGGTGGCTTGCTGATGGACAGTGGGGAGGGTATGTGCCATGGTGAGTGCTGTGAATTGTGTAAGACTGATGAATCACAGACCTATACCCCTGAAACAAATAATACATTATATGTTAAGTTAAAAAATGATACAACTCAGGGGAGACAAGATGGCGGGGAACTAGGAGGAGGCTCTGGTTCAACCTGTCCCGTAAAGTGAGCTGATTACCTACCAAGGAACTGCGATCACTCATGAAATCAGCCTAGATCAGAATTTTACACGTCAGGATCTCTACGGGGGCAGAAGATGCCAGTGGGCAGGTAAAGCGGAGTGGGAACGCCAAACTGGTATCAGAAAATAAACAAAAGGCGGAGGGAGCCACCAGAGGAGATGCATTGGGAAGTAATACCCCAATACGAGAGTGCCCTGCGACTGGGGACCAGCATTAACTTGAAGTCTGATAGAAAGCACTCAAAAAGAGCAAAGAATCACAGGGGGAAATTGTGGGAAGTGGAACAGTTAGGGACAGGGGCTTAAGTCCCCCACGGAGGACAGACACCCCTGGCGCTGAGCCAGAGAGAGTGCGGCGGAGAAACCAGGTCCCTGAGCCCTCCCTGAGCCGCGAGGAGACCTCCTAAGGGCGCTTGGCGTGTGGCAGGGGCTAGGACCCTCACGGAACAGAAACAGCCTTTTGCAGTCCCCACGTGTGCACCGCGCCTCGCTAGCAGAGCCTGAGATGCGCTCCACCCCCTCCCCTGAGAGAGGCGCGCGGGCACCAGCCGGGCTTTCTAGGACCCCGAAAGCTCCCAGGTCGGGCCAGCGGGAAAATCTCTGTGTGCCTTCCCTGCTTGGAACCTTTCTGGCGGTCTGGAGCTGCCCAGACAGCTGCCGCTTGTGGTTTTGAGTACAAGCAGGACGCACAGATGTCCCCAGAGATCACGGCTGGGGACCTGCCCTGCAGCACCCAGAGGGGAACAGACTGGGGCTTCTCTCTGGGAGGGAGGTTTGGGTGCAGTTTGCTTTCCTCTAAACCTCCAAGAACCATTGGGAACTGCCAAGGGGAGAGAAAACAAATGAACAGACATAAAAACCTCCAGAGAACAAAAGCCTGAAGGCCCGGTTTCCTCAGAGCCCACCGCCTGGAGGGGGGAGGAAGGATTTTCTCAGGAAACACTGACTGAAAACCCACGGGGCAGGCCCCTCCCCCAGAAAGCCAACCTGCGGAGAAGACAACAATCACTACTACTTCATAGATATGTTTAATTTTTAATTCGTTCCCACTATTCTAGTTCATTTTTTCAACTTTTTTTAATCTTTTTTTATTTTTTATATAGATTTTTTTAGTCTATTTACCACCACAGTGAGATGTCCAGTACATCAAATTCCATAATAACCTTTTAACCTGAACTTTTTGATACATATACCCATGTTTTTCTTCTGCTTTTCTATTTTTTTATTCTTTTATTTTTTAAAATTTCACTTTAGTTTAGTTTAGATCATTCTTTTCTTTACTTTTATTTGGTAATATTCATATAGAGTTAAAATTCAAGGTAATCCCCTTTCCCCAATCAATGCTACCCCTATAGGTAAACCAATTTTTAATCCCCTGTTATCTTAGGAAAGTTGTATCCTTTAAAAAAGATATCAAGATACATCCAGGAAGAAGCAAAATAACCTTCCTCGCCCACACTGAGAATTTACAACCACTCTCCCATCTTTTCCTCCTACCAGTATTTTTGCATACTTGAGTTTGTCCTGGTAGTCTATAAATTTTATACTTAGGGTTCTTTTTGACAAGGGTCTCTTTTTTTGTTTGTCTGTTTGTTTCCTTGTTTTGCTTCTACATATATATGTACATACTTTTTTTTCTTCTCTTGTCATATGCTTATATCAGTCTTTTTTGTTTGTCTGTATTTGTTTGTATACTTCACAAACCTTACCTTGGGGCCCATTTGGGCTGAGCCTTCTCTTTTATCCTTCTTTCTTTTTCCTCTCTCTCTCTCTCTCTCTCTTTCCCTCTTTTTCTGCTTTCTCTCTTTCTTTTTTTTTCTTTCATTTGGGTGGACTCTTGATTGCTCAGAAGCATTCCAGGGTGCACCTTCATTGCACCAAGGTCGATACATCCAGCTACAACCATTCAGCCAACTCTCACCAAAATGACTAGGAGGAGGAATGCCCAAAAGAAGAAAAATTCAGAGGATGGGCCCTCTGCAACAGAGCTAATGGCTACCGACATAGACATTATGTCGGAAAGGGAATTCAGGTTAACAATTACCCAGGCAATAGCGAGGTTGGAGAAAGCCATGGATGACCAAATGAAATTGATTAGGGCAGAACTGAGAGCCACCAGAGATGATGTTCACAATATTAGGGCAGAACTGAAAGCCACCAGGGATGGTGTTCACAAGGCTCTCAATGAGTTCCAATCTAATCTAAATTCTCTAAAAGCTAGGGTAACTGAGACAGAAGATAGAATTAGTGATCTGGAGGACAAACAGATAGAGAGAAAGGATCAGGAAGAAGCCTGGAACAAACAGCTTAGAAGCCACGAAAACAGAATCAGGGAAATAAATGATGCCATGAAACGTTCCAACGTC
>PISX010026259.1:0-24780 GCA_004024625.1 Mellivora capensis | reverse complement strand
GACTGTTACTATATATTGTCTCTGTTCCTTTCTGATCTACTATTTTTAGGCTCTCTCTTTGCTTAGAGGACCCCTTTCAATATTTCCTGTAGAGCTGGTTTGGTGTTTGCAAATTCTTTCAGTTTTTGTTTGTCCTGGAAGCTTTTTATTTCTCCTTCTATTTTCAATGATAGCCTAGCTGGATATAGTATTCTCGGCTATATGTTTGTCTCGTTCAGTGCTCTGAATATATCATGCCAGTTCTTTCTGGCCTGCCAGGTCTCTGTGGATAAGTCTGCTGCCAATCTAATATTTTTACCATTGTATGTTACAGACTTCTTTTCCCGGGCTGCTTTCAGGATTTTTTCTTTGTCACTAAGACTTGTAAATTTTACTAATAGGTGACGAGGTGTGGACCTATTCTTGTTGATTTTGAGGGGGGTTCTCTGCACCTCCTGGATTTTGATGCTTGTTCCCTTTGCCATATTAGGGAAATTCTCTACAATAATTCTCTCCAATATACCTTCTGCTCCTCTCTCTCTTTCTTCTTCTTCTGGAATCCCAATTATTCTAATGTTGTCTCGTCTTTTGGTGTCACTTATCTCTCGAATTCTCCCCTCGTGGTCCAGTAGCTGTTTGTCCCTCTTTTGCTCAGCTTCTTTATTCTCTGTCATTTGGACTTCTATATCACTAATTCTTTCTTCTGCCTCATTTATCCTAGCAGTAAGAGCCTCCATTTTTTATTGCACCTCACTAATAGCTTTTTTAATTTCAACTTGGTTAGATTTTAGTTCTTTTATTTCTCCAGAAAGGGTTTTTATATCTCCAGAGAGGGTTTCTCTAATATCTTCCATGCCTTTTTTGAGCCCGGCTAGAACCTTGAGAATCGTCATTCTGAACTCTAGATCTGACATATTACCAATGTCTGTATTGATTAGGTCCCTAGCCTTTGGTACTGTCTCTTGTTCTTTTTTTTGTGGTGAGTTTTTCTGCCTTGTCATTTTTTCCAGATAAGGTTATATGAAGGAGCAAATAAAATACTAAAAGGGTGGCAAAGACCCCAGGAAAATGCCTTTAACCAAATAAGAACAGACCCCAAGTCGTGCAGGGGGAGAAAGGGGATATAAAGAAGTTCAGAAAGAAAAAAATTAAAAAAAGAAAACAAAGAAAAAATATTAAAAAGAAAAAAAATATATATATATATATATTAGACTGGTGACTAGAACAGGGTCACCCACTTAATTGTGGGGTATTTTGGTCTCTTAGAAGAAAGTACCTCCCAAATTTTAAAGAATGAAATATGTATATGAGGGTAAACACAGTGAAGGAATGGAATATGCGTATAAAGATGAAAAACAAATTTTTTTTAATTTCTAAAAAAAAAGGAGTTGATTAAGTTGGTTGGGAGAATAAAGAAAAAGAAAGTGGAGAGAATTTGCTCAGGCTGGAGACTAGAACAAGCCCGGAGCTAGATTTAGGGTGTCTTTTGATCCACTAGAGGAAATTGTACCCCAAATTTTTTAGAAGAAAAAAAGC
Source organism: Mellivora capensis (assembly GCA_004024625.1). NCBI lineage: Eukaryota > Metazoa > Chordata > Mammalia > Carnivora > Mustelidae > Mellivora > Mellivora capensis. The sequence continues at coordinate 23,265 of PISX010026259.1, read as the reverse complement.
CTTATGTGAGTACAAAAAATAAAGTTAAATACTATGAAGGATAAAATATGACTATAATAATGAAGGTTCAAAAAAGATTATTATTTTTTTGGTAAGTATTGTTAAGATAAACTAGTTAAAAAATGTTAAAAAAAGAAAAGGGTAAAAGTTAAAAAAGTTTTTAGCAGACAAAGAGAAAAAGAAAAAAAAATAAAATTAAAGAAAAAATTAAATTAACTGCAAGACTAAAGAATCATGGGGAGAAAGCCATGAATTCCATGCTTTGCTTTCTCCTCCTCTGGAGTTCTGCTGCTCTCTTTGGTAAGTGAACTTGGTCTTGGCTGGATTTCTTATTGATCTTCTGGGGGAGGGGCCTGTTGTAGTGATTCTCAAGTGTCTTTGCCCGAGGCAGAGCTGCACCGCCCTTACCAGGGTCTGAGCTAAGTCATCCACTCGATTTCGCTTTCAGGAGCTTTGGTTCCCTGAACGCTTTCCGTAGAGTTCCGGAGGACGGGAATGAAAATGGTGACCTCCCAGTCTCCAGCCCGGAGGAGTCGAGATTTCGGAGCCCCGCTCCTCAGTGCGCCCTCAGAGAAAAGCCCCGGCCACTCCCATCTCCCTCACCTCTGTCCGCGCTCCGAGCTCCCCCATCCTGCGACCGGTTCAAGGTAGCCCCGAGGTGAGAGCTCACTCCTTGGCTCTGTCTCTGTAGCCGGCTTCCCCATTCCGATATCTGCGAGCTCTGCGACCCTCAGACACCCCCAATCCTTCTGTGACCCTGCGGCACCTGGGGCCACGCTGACCCCCTGTGGGCTTCACCCCAGTTTAGCCTCTGGAGTGATGTCCCTCAGTGAAGCAGACTTTTCCCGTGGGCTTCACCCTAGTTTAGGCTCTGGAGCGATGTCCCTCAGTGGAGCAGACTTTTAAAAGTCCCAATTTAGCGCTCCGTTGCTCCGCCACTTGCTGGGAGCCGGCCCCTCCCCCGCAGTCTATCCTCTCGTCGCTTTAGATTCACTTGTCAGCCAGTCCTACCTTTCAGAAAGTGGTTGATTTTCTGTTTCCAGAATTGCTGTTCTTCCTCTCTTTGATCTCCCATTGGATTTGTAGGTGTTCGCAGTGGTTTGATAAGCTATCTAGCTGATCTCCTGCTACTTGATGTAATCTCAGCCTGCTACTGCTCCGCCATCTTGACTCCTCCTCGACAAATGGAATCATCTTACTAAAATATATATTTGGTCAGATTATTTCCCAGTTTAAAATCTTTAATGACTTTCCATTATTCTTGGGATAAGAATCTTTTTCCTTAATAATGTTAACAAGCCCTCCATAATCTCGGTTATGTCCATTTCTTTGGCATCATTTTTTGCCGTACCTCTATAGTACACTAAACTGTTGCTCTACCATTTTTGTTTGTTGCTGTAAGTTTAATACCATAGTGTTTCAGCCCTCTGACTTTTTTTTGCCCTTACCTTTGTCTGGTAATTATCTTCTATCCCTTATCTTTGTATGGGCCAATACTTACCCTATAGTTGTGAATTTAAATGTTACTTCAGGAGATCTTGATTGCTGAAACTTTGCTGGATATCATACTGTGTGTTCTTGTAACATACTACCCCTTCAGTTAAAATTGATTTATGAGCATGATTATGCTCACCCCATATTACTGTGACAATGACTTATTTGACTATTTAATTGACTTTTCCTTTCTATGCTGTTCTGTGTAGATTGTGTCTAACTCTTTCATCTCCCTTAGCTAATACAATGTTTGACCAAAGCTCTCAGTAAATGGTTATTAGTAAATTACTAGAATACTGTAAGGTCAAAAATGATACGATAATGGAATTTTATTTTTACAACTCAAAATTTCAGTTTATGAAACATGCCATTTTATGATGTTTCATTTTAATATTTATTTGCATTTTTAGGACAAGGTCCTTGCTTTTGCCTCTATAAATAAATTTATTTATAAATTGATTAAGATATATATTTTAGCCTGAATCTCTTATCTAAAATGCTCTAAATTGGCTACTTTCAGATTTGAAACAATATTCATGGGTTTTATGTAGAACTGTTTAGATTTATTTTTGTTACTATTTAGTTTTACATTACAAAAGACATAATCATGCCATACTGAGTTTAAAAACACAAATGAATTTGGGTTACTTTATGAGAATTCCTCATTGGAGTTTACCTTAATGGTTGCAGAATTTGATAATGTCAAGAGAATGGAAAAGCAGTATTATCAGCTTTGTGCTGGTTTTTGAAAGTCCACATCATGATTAAAGGACAAATAAGGCAAACTTGTGCCTCTAGTCATGTTTAATCATGTACAACACCTAGCCTTTCTTCTTTTTCATAAGCAGATTTGCATCTGTTGCTTACAGCCAGAGAGAATAATCAATAATGATGAATAGTAATGTTATGTAACTCACTCAGAAGAGGGATATTACATGGACTTTAGAAGTGATTTACATGAAAATCCCCCCTGAAATGTCACAGAAGTCATTGATGAATGGGATCCTTAGAGCATAGTACATGGCAGACTCCTTTAGAGAGCATAATGGTTTTTCCCATAAGTAAATAAGTAAATCTTTGTCATCACACGCTGCTATTACTTTAAGTTGGCTCTCCAATTATGGACAACTGTGAACAAATAGGGTACATTCACCTAATTGTTTTCAAAAAGCAAAGAATATATAATTTCAAACCAATGATAGCTTTCAAAAGTAGAATTGTGCATCAATTTTCACTGAAGAAAAAGTTCATAGAACTACTATTTATCAAGGATGAAAAATATAATGTGCCTACAATCTCTTTGAGACAAAAAAAAAAAAAAAAAAAAAAAAAAAAAAAAAAAAAAAAAAAAAAAAAAAAAAAAAAAAAAAAAAAAAAAAAAAAAAAAAAAAAAAAAAAAGGAATAAGAAACTCAAGATGAAAATGTACCAGAAAAAAATCACTTTGGAAATAAATGCTTACTTAAGATAGTTATATCTATGCTTGGAATTCAAATTTAAATTGGAATATAAAACGAGAAGTCGTATCATCTCAGTAGCATGGATGTTGGTATAGACCTACAAGCCTTGCAAAGTTGTAAGTACTTATTTCTTGAAGGATATATAGGCTTTGATAATTGTTTCCTAAGTAACGTCAATAAACATGTCACTCATTGTAAGTATATACCTTGGCAACTTTACAAGAGCAAGAAAATACTAGGAAATTTGGAGTTTGTTTAGCCAAATATATTTGGCTTTAGATCATAGCTATTTCCCAATTTGTCATTAGGGAAAAAATATCTAAGGTGCTTATATTTTGTTTCTGTTTTGCCTTATTTTTTTTTCTTCTTCTTCTTATTCTTTCTACTTGGAAACTGAAACTCAAGTACCTTGAGGCTTATAGAAATGTAATCTAGTGGTGCCTGGGTGGCTCAGCAAGTTAAGCATTTGAACTTGATTTTGGCTCAGATTATGATCTCAGGGTCATGAGATTGAGCCCTGTTGTGGGCTCCCTGCTCAATGGGAAGTCTGCTTGAGATTTCCTCCTTCTCCCTCTTTCTCTGCCCCTCTCCCCACTTTCACACTGTCTCTCTCTCTCTCTCTCTCAAATGAATAAATATTAAAAAGTCATCTATTATATACTATTTCGTATGGAAAGATTAAACCAGTTAAGTAACCCAGACTTCTTGCTACAGTCTTTTACATTGTTTAAAAAAATCAAATACTTTGAATTTAATGTCTTAAAGAAATATTCCTACAGGGAACACCTCTCCATTATGAAATGTGTCAATGAGAAACAACTGACTTTTGAAATTAAATATATATATGAACAAGGAAGAATTAGCAAGTTTTATTTTTAAACTTATAAGACAACTTTTAAATTTCTTGTCATATTTTATGGCAATTTCTATTTTTGCTTTCTTCTTTTTTCTTTTCCTTTGTTCCTTTCTTCCTGACTTCTAAGTCAGTGTTAGAAGAGAAATCACAGCACACACTGTGCAAAAGCATGAAAATCTACTTTCCATGAGATAGTACATATGATTAAAAGCAAAAAAATTCCTACAGATTATTTTTATATAGACACTATTAGAAATGACAGAGAAAATACAACAGTCACCAGTCTTAGACTGATTATAGAATTCATAAACATTTCAAACTGATCTTTAGACAGTAAGTAAATAAAAAATAATTTACTAATTTGCAATGACAGGGTATATGTTTGTAATCTAATTGTTTAGTGCACATATTTTTTTGTGAAAAACAAGGTGGGTCTTCCATTTTTATTCAAAAACATCTTTGTGTCATCTTTTTCAATAGAAAAAATTTATAAATTCCTTAATGAATTTTCTTAATGAATATTATTTGGATTATTTCAGTTACTCAACACATATATTGATCATCAGGTTATATCCTATATATTATAAAAGACACAGCAGCAAATGATGTATAATAAGTCTCTTCTATACCTACAAATTCAATATAATGAAATGTCTCAAGTTGTAGGAGCAGTACTAGTACTCTATGAGACAAACTTCAAAGTTGACTGGGTTTTTAAAGATCTCATATGAATGACTGATTCATTTGGTTTCAGTTAATATGTGTGAGCACACACACAGACTCAAAGAGAAATACAATATATGGAAGTAATGGATATTTCAAATGGTTAAATTTCTCTATATCTTATAATTGTGAGAACTCTCAAAGTCAGTATATAGTGGGTCATTTAATCCAATGCTTCTTAAAGTGTGATCCACAAAATCTATATTGCTAGTACAATGTAAGTATAGAAATTAAAAGTAAGGCATTTAGAAACATTTGTAGATATTTGATGGAGTAATGTTATATCTGTTGAATCTAACAGAAAAAGGGGCTTCCATTTTTTATTTTCTTATTTTTAATTTTATTTCTAGAATTGATTTATATTGTGTTTTCCAAAACATTGATGTGTGACAGATTGAGGTTTTTATGAAAAATTATTCTTTACTATAGACCATCTGAGAATCATAGATTTATTTAAGTTGTAAATAAGGACTCTAGTGAGAAGATAAAGGAAGTTTTGTCATTCATTAGTTGGACTCAGTAAAATCTGTAAATACTAAAATCCTTTGTTTGTTAAACCCTGTCAAAATTTGCACAAAGGATGTTTCTTAATTCTTAAATATTGTCCAGTGATAACCTTCAAGAGAAAAAAAGAAATGAGATATCTGACATATGTCAATTCTGTTATCCAAAATAACAGAAATAAGAGTTGTACTTCTTATTTCTATTTACAGTTGGAGACATAATGCAAACTTGTAGACAGTTGAAAATAGGATTTATTAGTAGTTCTGTTTTATCTAAATCACCACACAGTCATATAAGGAAGCTTATGTTAGAAGAGCACAATTGTTGTTGTTGTCAGTGTAATATTTTATGAAGAAATCAATTAATATATAAGTATATTAAGTATTCTATATATTTACATATTAAAGAGTATATAAAAATTTTAAGATGAAATGTTGCTATCTAGCAACATTTACAGTTTGCATTCTTGAAATCTTAAAGCCTTGATCTAATAGACCCAAATATTTTTTAGAACTAGTCTGTCTCATATAATTTGTGTTTTCTATGGTGTCCAGTCTGGAAGTTAAAAAAAATTAGAAAGAATAATAATTGAAGAAACAATATTCTTCTGTGTGTTCCTCAGTTTCTCTTTTTTTTTAAAAATTTCATTTATTTATTTGACAGAGATCACAAGTAGGCAGAGAGGCAGGCACAGAGAGAGAAGGAAGCAGGCTCCCTGCTGAGCAGAGAGCCCGACGCGGGGCTCAATCCCAGGACCCCGGGATCACGACCGGAGCCAAAGGCAGAGGCCCAACCCACTGAGCCACTCAGGCGCCCCTCCTCAGTTACTCTTAAGGAATCCATAGCTTTTTAAAGTCACCTTCTTATTTCTGAGAGAATCTCGTATATGCTTAGAAATACATATGGTATTTTTCATTTACACTTCATTTATTCATTTTCGGGTTTCAGCTCTGACACTTTGAAATGATATTAGATGCTGAGGCTTCAGAAACCCTGGAAAGCTAGGAATTCCTGTGAAGGTGCAGACTTTTCCATTATTGCTGCTGCCCCTGGGACTGATGCCAGTCAGATGTCCTGTCAGTACTGGCTGGCTGGTCATTCTGTGGCAAAGCTGAGTCTCTCGGAAACTTCTCTCCTCTGCAAGAACTAGGACACTGTGCCAAAAACAGCAGGGTATTTTCAGACTTGATTATTACAATAGAAACACCCAGTACTCTTATTTAAAAATGACCAGTCTTTTTCTCCAGCAGGCCTGTCATATTGTTGCTACAGTGGACCCCAAACTATATTTTCTGCTGCTGGCAGTTAAGTTTTTTGTTGTTGTTGTTTTGTTTTGTTTTTTAAGGTTTTATTTATTTATTTGACAGAGAGATCACAAGTAAGCAGAGAGGCAGGCAGAGAGAGAGGGAGAAGCAGGCTCCCCGCTGAGCAGAGAGCCCGATGAGGGGCTTGATCCCAGGACCCTGAGATCATGACCTGAACCGAAGGCAGAGGCTTTAACCCACTGAGCCACCCAGGTGCCCTGTTAAATCAAGTTTTTAATTTTACTGTGTGTGTGTGTGTGTGTGTGTGTGTGTGTGTGTATGTGTGTGTTTAGTTTTGATTTTGATTGTTTGCCTGCTTTTGTCTTTCTAGGAACCGAGAGTGGTTTCATTGAGGATAAGGCTAGGGGAAGAGATAGGAACAATCTGAATGACAACTGTGACAGGATCCTTTGCTGAGGCAATTTCAATCCAAGTCTGTACTTTGACTTTTAGTGGTTTACTTTTTAAGGCTCCTTAACTGGTCTTGGAAGACCAAATGCATTCTGCATTTTAGGGCATTTAAAGATTAGACAGATTATGGAATTGTTACATTAAGTAAGCATTTCTTAGAGAATCATTTGCTAAATGGGATGTATGTGACATCTTCAATGTGCTTCAATGTGACATCTTCAATGTGCTTTATACTTCACACTACATAAAAAGTTACAGGTCATCAGAAATTTTGCCATTGCTCCTTTGTCTATCTATTTCCCTATAGAGTCCTCTCACCTCTAACTCTGACCCAGCACCATGACATGAACATTGTTCAGTATCCTGCTGTGGTTTCTCCTGTCTTAAGAAAAAGTAAGCTCAAGTATTTGACCTTAATGAATTAAAGCTTTAAAATTGCCTAAAATGAAAATCATGTGTTATGTCATTTTAAAAATTAACTTTACTGTGTTTGTCACTGTGCTAGTGAAATTTGTAACGTTCCTTAAAACTATTTTCTTGTCCTGGTGATATTCATGGTCTCATGGTTCATCATTGTAGTAAATTAACTTTGAAATAGGTAGTGAGAAATACAGTTTAAATCATGGGATGTTCCAAATCCTTGAAGACTTTTTTTTTTTTTTTTCTTTCTATGACAAGAAAATAAAATCTTTGGTGTTACACCCACAGAATACTAGATTGAACCGATTTGATTATTCATCAATTAAACTTCACTATGTACCATTTTATCACTTACTTTGTAAGTACTTCCTGAGTTAATAGCTTAGTGTAAAGTTTAAAAAGCTGTTAAGCAGATTTAAACAATCTTGTTTAAAGGAAGAAGACATGTTTTTGCACATCATTAGCTGAAATGTATTAATAAAAGATATGGCTTATTAGGCATTAAGGATGAAAACTAAAGGCCTTCCAGGGTTGGCATGAAGCCTGTGGGCAAATTATAGTTTTAAATAAAATTTAAAATAGTGTATTACTCTGTCAATTTCTAAAGCAAAATTATGAGTGCTCACTTTCTCTTATTTATTTCTAGAAGATAAGTATCTAAACAAATGCTAGTAGTAATTATCCATGTAAAACTGTGCTAAGATTAGAATAAAATAGAGGATGTCTCATTGAATCTGCATTTCAGATTAACAAAAAATAATTTTTAGTGTAAGTATGTCCCAAGTATTGCACGAAATTTCATTATACTAAAAAAATATTTATCTTAAATTCAGATTTAACTGGGTATCCTTGATTTTTATTTGATAAACCCATAACCCTAAATGAGGAACAAAGGAAGATATTCACAAGAGTAATGACTAGTGAACCTAGTTAATTAGCTTAGTTAATTTTCAACTCTCTTCATTAAGAAAATAGATATTGTCTCCAAGATACCATCATAGGTCATGCATATTCAGGGAATAAAGGGCATGTTTATTTTTTTTTAAAGATTTTATTTATTTATTTGAGAGACAGACATCACAAGTAGGCAGAAAGGCAGACAGAGAGAGAGGAGGAAGCAGGCTCCCTGCTGAGCAGAGAGCCTGATTCAGGGCTCTCTGTGGGGATCGCTCTGGGTCTCGCTGCGGGGCTTGATGCAGGGCTCGATGCGGGGCTCGATCCCAGGACCCTGGGATCATGACATGAGCCAGAGGCAGAGGCTTTAACTCATTGAGCCAACCAGGCACCCCAAAAAGGGCATGTTTAAGTGCCTTTTTGCTTTAATTACTCGCAGATCAGTAAAGATACTACGGATATACCTTGAAGATATGAATTCAGTTTCAGGCCTTTATTTGCAATAAAGCAAATATCAGAATAAAGTGAGTCAAATGAATTTTTTAGTTTCCCAGTGCATATAAAATTAGGTTCACATCATACTGTAGTCTAGTAAGTGTGCAATAGATTTATGTCTAAAAAAATGCACATACCTTAATTAAAAATACTTATTCCTAGGGGCTCCTGGGTGGCTCAGTCGTTAAGCGTCTGCCTTTTGCTCAGGTCATGATCCCAGGGTCCTGGGATCGAGCCCCACATCAGGCTCCCTGCTCCCTCTCCCAGTCCTCCTGCTTGTGTTCCCCCTCTCACTGTGTCTCTCTCTGTCAAATAAATAAAAATATTAAAAAAAAAATACTTATTCCTAGAAAATGCTAACCATCATCTGAGTTTACAATGAGTTAAATGTGTATGTGTCTATAAAATTTCATATATGTATGAAATTTTATATATACATACATATACATATATATATATACATATATATATATATATAATATTTTTTTCCTGGTGGGGGGTTTTACCTTGATATTGATGGCTGCTGACTGATCAGGATGGTTGTTGCTGAAGGTTGGGGTGTCTATAGCAATTTCTTAAAATAAGATGTCATTGAATTTTGGTGCACCGATAGACTCTTCCTTTCACAAATGACTTCTCTGGAGTAGGGGATGCTGTTTGATAACATTTTACCCAAGTGGAACTTTCAGAATTAGAGTCAGTCCCCTCAAACCCTGTTGCTGCTTTATCACCTAAATGTATGTGATATTCCAAACCCTTTGTTGTCATTTCAGCAATCTTCACAGCATCTTCACCAGGAGTAAATCCCACCTCAAGAAACTGCTTTCTTTGCTCAACCATAAGAAGAAACTCCTTATCCATTAGTTCTATCATGAAATTACAGCAAATTGAATTACATTTTCAGGCTCCACTTCTATCCTTAGTTCTCTTGCTATTTCCACCACATTTTCAGGTGCTTCCTCTACTCAGGTCCTGGATCCCTCAATCCATGAGGGTTAGAATCCACTTCTTCCAAATTCCTGTTAATGATATTTTTACCTCTTTTTGGAACAATTAATGTTTGTAATGGCTTCTAGGATGATGAACCTTGCCAGAAGGTTTTCAATTGGATTTTCCTCTATCCATCATAGACAGATAATAGCTGTTTATGGTAGCTAGAGCCTTATGAAATTTATATTTTTTTAAAATAACAAGACTTGGAATTTGAAATTGCTCCTTGATCCATGGTCTACAGTAGGGATGCTGTGTTAGCAGCCGTGAAGGCAGCATTATTCTTCATGTACATCTTTATCAGAACTCTTAGGTGACGAGGGCATTGTCAATGAGCAGTCAGATTTTGAAAGGGATCCCCCCCCCACACACACCGGGGCACAGTTCTCAACAGTGGGCTTGAAATATCCAGTAAACCATGTTGTTAACAGATGTGCCACCATCCAGGCTTTATTGTTCCATTTATAGGGCACAAGCAAAGTAGATTTACCAATACCTTACAAGCCATAGGATTTTTGGAGTGGTAAATGAGCATTGGCTTCAACTTGAAGTCACCAGCTGTATTAGCCCCTAATAAGAGAGTCAGACTGTCCTCTGAAGGTTTGAAGGCAGGCAGTGACCTTTCTTCTCTAGCTATGAAAGTCCTAGATGGCATCTTCTTCGAATATAAAACTGTGTCATCTGCACCGGAAACTCTTGTTTGGCATAGCCACCTTTTTTAATCATTTTAGCTCGTTCTTCGGGATCACTTGCTGCGGCTCCTGAATGAGGACGTGCAGCTTCACCTTGGACTTTGATGTTACGGAGGCAGCTTCTTTGCTTAAACATCATAAACCAATTTCTGTTAGCATCAAACTTTTTTCTGTAGCTTCCTCATCTTTTTCAGAATTCATAGAACTGAAGAGATCTAGGGTCTTGCTCTAGATGTTGCTTAGAGCACAGTTTGTGGGTTTAAGTTAAAGGAATGTTGTGACTGGTTTGGTCATCTATCCAGACCACTTTAACTTTCTCTAGATCAGCAATAAAGCTGTTTCACTTTCTTATCATGTATTCTCCTTCATACCACTTTTCATTTCCTCCAAGTACTTTTCGTCTGCATTCACAACTTAGCTATTTGGCACAAGAAGCCTAGCTTTTGGCCTATATCAGCTTTCTACGTGCCTTTCTCACTGAGGTCAACCATTTTGCTTTTGATTGATTTATTTATTTTAAAGACTTTATTGATTTGAAATAGAGTGAGAGAGAGAGGGAGCACAAGGTGGGGGGGCAGAGGGAGAGGGAGAAACAGGCTCTCACTGACCAGGGAACCCAATGCGCGGCTCGATCCCCAGACCCTGGGATCACGACCTGAACCAAAGGCAGGTGCTTAACCGACTGAGCCACCCAGGGGCCCCTTGCTTTTGATTTAAAGTGAAGGACTGCAAGTTTTCCTTTCCCTTGACCACTTCAAGGTCATTGTAGGGTTACTAACTGACCTACTTTCAATATTGTTGTGTTTCAGAGAATAGGGAAGCCTGAGGAGAAGGACAGCAACAGCCAGTCACTGCAGCAGTCAGCACAACATTTATCAAGTGAGCGCACTGTTTTCTGTGGTGCAGGTCGCAGTACCCCAAATAACTGCAGTGGTAACATAAAAGATCACTGATCACAGATGACCATAACGATATAATAATAACGAAAATTTTGAAATATTTTAAGAAATACTGAAATGTGACACAGAGACGTGAAGTGTGCAAATGCTGTTGCCAGAAACTTAGAATTGGTGAAAAATGAAATACCTGTGAGGTGCAGTAAAGCAGAGAGCAGGGCGCCTGGGTTGCTCAGTGGGTTAAGCCTCTGCCTTCTGCTCGGGTCCTGAATTCCAGGGTCCTGGGATTGAACCCCACATCAGGCTCCCTGCTCACTGGGGAGCCTGCCTCTCCTTCTGACTCACCCTGTTTGTGCTCACTCTTTCTCTCAAACAAAAACAAAAGTGAAGAGCAGTATAACAGTATCTCTTTGAAAGGACTCATTTTTAGCTAACCTGATGAAGTGAAATATCTTTTATGGGTGTGATAAATGTGGTTTGAGGTGCCTGTCCTGTGCATGGCCCCCTTCTTTACCTAGAAGGTAGGATAAGCTTACAGAATAAAGTTACAGCATTTATATCTCTTCCCCTTCTCCTCTCCAAACACACCATTCTCATTTAGCCACTGCTGGTGGATTTGGATGCACATCTAATTTAATTGGGACACATTGCCTTATGAATTCTGAATTGGAATAATGTGAGCTACAGTCGATTCTCTTTGAGGAGCAAAACTGAGACTTTTGAGCCCTGGTAGTAGTTAGTTAACACATAGTTCAAAACCACATATGAACCCAAATGGTGGAGAAGCAGAAACAAATGCATGGGGGGGAGTGGGGGGATATAGCTTGAACATCTTCTATGTAATTCTGCTGAATATATTCTGGTCATTGTAATTCTACTCACTCTAATTAGAACATGAAAACAGAAAAAAGATGGGTGAGTAAAAGAAACTATACATGTAAAAATTCAGATGCATAACACTATTGATTTATTAAACACTGTGATTATAATGGACATATGATATATTTGTAAGAAGTAACAAAACATTCAACTTCCATGTTTATATATTTACAGTTTAATAATAGTTATACTGTTGACATTAAATAAACATTTGGTATGTTTATCAGCATGAGATGCTTTTCTCCCTCAAGTTTCAGGGAGGAAAGTATTGCTAGATTAGCACACTTTGCTACTGGTGCAAAAATAACTCAAAGGATGTGTCCTAATGACATTACACCAGACGTTGTTTACTAACAAAAATAGAATAGTTTTGCCATCTGCACACAGTAGTATGTAATACTTACCAAGCATGTCAATAAGTAATGATTTGAACAAAAAGGAGCATGAATATTAGCAATACAATCTTATTGGGTCACATAATCCTCCACTAATACACAAAAGTAATCTACTTGTTTCTTTGGCTTTTTAACAGTTTGCTGATTATTCATGTGTCCAGAAAAAAATTAATGCTTGAAGCCCTAAACCTGGTGAATATAATGAGCATGGCTCCCCATGGATCTGAAAAAAATTAGATTGTTGGTTTGAGACAGATGCAGCTATAACCAGAGGGAATGCTTTTGCATTCTCATCACAGTGTAGCAGACACATGACTTAGAAGCTTTAATACATATTAATACTATATTCAAGACAATTATAAGCACAAGAAAACAAAACAAAAATTCAGGAGAAGAATGAAGTCAGTACTAGCAGCTCTGCTAAAGACAGTTACAGCTGCATGGTAATTCCATAATTAACTTTAGTATATTAACTGGAATAAAATTTTATGTAAATGCCCTGGAAACCCACTCAAAACAAGGTCAGGAAAGGGAGGACACACTGATTCTTTTTACAGCATAAAACAAATGGCCATGAATCGGTTAGTCCTAGTTTTCCTATTTCTTCTTATTAAGTGGATTCACATTTGTCCTCTCAAAAAAAATTATTAGCTTAGAATTTTATTTGATCCATCTCACTAATTTTAGTAAAATATTTTTCAGAGGGTTTTTTACATAAGAAATATAAAAAGTGCTGAAGATACTTTAAAAATATCATATACCTAATCATATACCAAAAGCAAAACTGTGCTCTAAGCAACTCTTAAACATTATTTTAAAACAAGTAAATACTACATAGTAAAGATAAGCCACTCAGATACTTTGAAAAGCAAAAGGAAAGGCATCTCTATTTATTGAATGTTTACTACATGCTGGTGGTATGTTCTAAGGCCCTTAAAGCAGTCACAGAAATTACCATCTCCATTTTAAAAACAGGTGTGTAGCCTTAAGGAAATATATGATTTGTCCAAAGTTACAAACTAATGATAAAAAAGGGCAGAGTTAGAGCATTTCAACCTGCTATTTAACAGTTGTATAACCTTAGGTAACTTTGTAACAGTTGTACAACCTTAGTTGTATAACCCTAGGCAAACCTCTGTTTGCCTCAGTTTCCTATTCTATAAAATAAAAATAATAATTGTACCTACCACAATAAGTTAACTCAATTAATAAATATAAAGTACTTAGAATAGTAACAGTACATAATAAGTTCTGTTTAAGGCTATAAGTCTGTAGCTCCATGTTTGTTTCACCACACCATAGAAAAACTAGACATCGAATTGACATTACCAACAATGTGCAAACATTTGTGTCACTAAAACATTATTGTTTTATATAGATTTACTTACTGTCTTCTGTGAGAATGACTATATTGCTGCCCTTAATATTCCTTGGCCATTAATACCATCAAGTAAAAAATAATGAATACAAAAGTCATAAGTGGTATAATAATAATTATTACTCCTACCTGATTTTTTGAACACTAAATATATAAAGCCAGTAAGTGTGCAAAGCATTGTGCTGGTAACACACAGAAAAATGATAGAATAGGGAATTGATGTCTGTAAATTAAAAAAAAAAACAGTATTAAAGGCACATTACCAATATATTAAGAGAATATAAAAGAAATTTTATAATTAGTTGAAGAACTGAGATTCTTACTAGTTGAAGAACACTGTCCAATTGGACATTTGGCAATGATGGAAATGTTGTTCTTTACCTCCTCCATCCAGTAGGAGAGCTACAGCCACATATAGTTCCTGAGCACTAGAAATGTTGGTACTGTGACCCACATTTTGTGTCTTGATGTATTTTAGTTAATTTAAATTTAAATAACTTAATGTGGGTGTTGGAGAGCACAGTGATAGAGAGGTAGCAAGGGAGAGTCAACGCCACTCTGAGGCCTAAGAGAGTTGTGGAGGTGGGACTCAGGAAAGGGGATCCTTGGTCATTCATTTTTGTGGAAGGAAGTGACCTTCTAACCTGAAAAGAAAAGGGGATTAGCAGACTGGGTAAATGAAAACCAAAGTAGGAAGGATTTGCAAAAGTCTCTAATAGTCTTTGGTCTTCCTCAGGTATGTTAAAAAGTGGAAAATTTACATAAAAACCTCACTTCCAACTTCTCTGGGAAAAAAAAAAGCAACTAGGAATATTTGCAGCAAATTAACCCTTCTGAGGCATTTTTTTCTCCTTCCATCCTGAAAGTCTTTATGATTACTCATTATTCTGTTAGATATATTTCTGTTTTTATTGTATCTGTTTAGCACAGTTGTTTATAAGAATTGTTTAATTAAGGTCCTACCATCTTTTCTCAGAAAGGTTAATTTCCGAGTGTCGACTAGTCAGCCATCTTATAAATACCTGCCTTGGCCGTTGGACAAAATGAGAAATCTAAGTGTATGTTTCTACTGAGAAAAGTAAAAGTGCAGATCTCTTGGACTTCATTCATTATCGTAATCTTTTATAGACAGTGTACAAAATAAGTTGGACTATTACAGATGTCACTGCCTGGATGAGCTTGACTTTGGTATAAAATATGTGATTAATTTTTCACATAACTGTTTACAGCTCTGGGCTGTACAAGTATATTAAGTTATGGAATAAATTCTTCCTCTAATGCAGTGCCCTAAAATACTCTATTTGTCCTACATGGATCACACTTTACTCCTAAACAGTACTTTATGCACTGAGTCTACTGTAGCTCCAGGAAAGACATGTGTTTGACAACAAATATTTAGTTAATAAGTGCATTTTATTTTCAAAATGTTTATTCCTTCCGATTAAGTCCTCCCTGGAATTTAGCAATAATTCCTGTAAAATGTATAATCAGTGGCAAACTTCTCATATGAAAAAAAAAAATCTTGTAAGTTTCACGTTGTTTGGCTTAACTATATGTTTCTATGAGGTTTTTAAAAATCTAGAACGGTCAAAGTCTTTTTGACCACTTCCTGTTTTGGATAATGTTAGCCCCATTTTTTTCATTAGGATTACTCAGTTTTCTGAGAATTAAATCTTTGTCTTGAGGTACATAAATTCTGTAATGATTTAAGGATTTAAAATACCACAGATTGTTTGTAGCATTATTTTTAAATGATTATATTATACCAAAGATGCATTTTGATAATGTATAATATCAATAAATGAATCATCAAAACATACAGATCCATGCTTTAAAAATTTATCTCTTAGCACAAATTCATTCTTGTGTCATATAGATCTTTTTTAGTAATATTATTTAATCTTGATAAATGTTGTATTCTAAGTAACACTGATTATTTCTGAACCATAAATATTATAGATGTTATTTTGTCTTCTTGGTTTTGACATTTATACATTATATTCAAGAACAGTATTTATTATAAAGCAATTGTCTAGTGATTGAAAAAAAGAAAATGTGTGCTATTTTTTTATAACTCCTTATGTCATTTTAATGCTATATTTAATTCCCTAGCCTTAATTTATATTACTTATATAATATTCTTCAAAGAACTTTACATTGTAAGTGAATATTTTAATGTGCATTTTCAATTACTGACAGTATTTTTGATAGGTCAGGCTATGCTAATAATGTCTAACCCACCTATATTCTATAAGGTTAGCAAAAAGCATTCAAGGAACATTTAGGCATGATTTATACTCTCACTAACAGTCTGGTGAAGACAAAGAAAGTAAAGATAAGAAAAAGAGAATAAGAAAACTAAACTTATTGCAGTGGCTAAGGGAGCATAAGCAACACATGAAAATACCAGAAAAAAAGGAAATGTTCATCTTATCTTGCTTTTGAAGCCCAGGAAGGTTTTGAAGGCAAGGGCCATTTGTGTCAAATTTTGAATAACAAATAGGAATTCAATGGATAAGAAAGGCATAAAGACCAGGAAGGTAGATTAGAATTAACTTATGGATGTTTTAAATAATACCTGGGTATTTTTGCATGAAATCGAGACACACTGAAGATTTTTAGTTTACACGGATAAAGAGAGAACATGGATTATGTTTCTTAATTGTTAAGAGCCTAGTACTCAAACTTTATCATAGAGTTATCTGGAAGGCATTTTGAACCAGATTGTCTTAATTCCCAGTGTTTCTTGTTGGTGTGCAACCTCTTGGGGAACTTCCCAGGTGTAATCAAAAACCAACCCCCAGTTGCAGAGAGGCATGGAGAGGCTGAAGAAAGGGGAAGACCATTTCATACTGGTAGAGGGCAAGTTTAATGAACAAAGAAGCTGGGGTGCCTGGGTGGCTCAGTTGGTTAAATGTCCACCTTTGGCTCAGGTCATGATCCTGGGTTCCTGGAGTGGAGCCCTGTGTCAGGCTCCCTGGTCAATGGGGAGCCAGCTTCTCCCTCTCCCTCTGCCCTACCCCCAACTCCTGGTTGCTTGCTCACTCTCAAATAAATCTTGAAAGAAAGGAAAAAAGAAAGAAAAGGAAGGAAGGAGGAGAGGAAGGAAGAAAGGAAGTTACCTAGGAGGCTTGCCTTAGGTGGTCACAAGACAAGTAGATTTCTGGACCTGCTGGCCAAATCTTTAAACTTTAGATAAAGGCCTTACCTGGGTTCAGTCACATGTACTACTCAGATAGTCTCACCACCACATTCCATCTCAAGGCTATGTCCTTCGGGCCGTTTCTGAGAGTAGGGAAGGCAAAAGGATGTCATATTTCAAGGACAGTGTATGTGTTAGGGAGCCTCCAAGTGCCGTGGTCCAACTAGCAGTCACATCTTCTCAGTGACTTCCCCTAACAGTTTCCAATACAGTAAGTCTTGAGTAAGACCTGAGAATTTGATTTTTTAACTAGTTCCCAGATGATGTTGATGCAGGTGGCTTGGGGCCACACTTGGTGAACCAATAGTGTAGGTAAAATTTTCACGTAGTAGTTCCTCCTATCTCCCAGGAAAGAGAGCCAAATAATATTAAATTTTTTTTTAGCAGCTAGCTTGCAATATATATTGAAACTCTCTCTGAGAGATGAATCCTAGAAGAAAATACACACAAATACACAAAATTAAACTTTTCATTAAGTAAATGATAGAGTAAGTAATGATCAAAACTATAGTACTCTACCTGTATCAGTTAGAGCCCTAGTAGGAAACAGAACTCATGTGGATGCTTTAAATAAGGAGTTTTTAATGAAGAGATAGCTACAGAAATATGGCCACAGTTGATGCCACTGGAAACCAATGTCACCCCTGGGTACCAAGGATAAACTAGAAATAGTGTTACCAGAGTCCACAGAAAGCTAAAGCCATGAGCATAGACTGGATGCTGGAATGGAGTTGGAGTTTTCTTGGAGGGATATAGCCACTGTCAGAGAAGCAGAGAAGGAGGTAGAAAGATACACCCCAACAACTCCTTCTCTGTGTACTTCAGTCTCCTGTTGGTGCCTCCTTTTGGCTGAACCAACCTGTAGCCAGCATGTGAGAGTATACCACAGGGAGGCAGCCCTGTGATCACTGGGAGAGGCGGGGCACAGATAAATTCTCAGAAGGCTGGAGATTGTAGGGGAGGGACCTGATTCTAACTTCCCTATTGTTTAAGCCCTGCTTCCAGTTCTATTTGTGCCCTCATATTTGGTCTGCAACAGGCTAAATAAACGTCAAGCAGCAAGGAGATAAGATGAGCAGTCTAATTGCTTTTTTACTGGAGAGTCAGAAGTGTTTTTAGAACCGCTCTATCAATTCGGCAAAAGTTCAAATACTTCCAAGTATAAGTGCTCATAACTCAGAAATGCTATTAAAAGCCTGTTGTTTGCTATGAATATAAGGAAGTAAATGATTGTCCAGTTCAAGCTGTTCAGGGACAATTTGCTTTCTTCCTGATTTGACTTCTAAGGCCCTGAGACTGTTAAATAAATACCAACAAGGCAGTGAGAGCTTAGTTGTCCCTCAACAAGGAGGAAGCACCTTTTAGAATTGGCTTAAATACCTGAAGGTAGTTCAGTGTGATAAATACTAGCATTATTTCATAATTTTCAGTCACAAACAGAAGATTGCTTTTATTGTCTTAGTTATTTTAGGATCCCTTCCTATAGTGTCTCCAGAATTTCGGAAGCAAACACCGAGGCAGAATTCATTGCCTGGTAACATCAGTAAGACAATGGTTGACATTCATGATGACAGAAGGATCCCAATTGCCTTCTTAGTCTTGAGTCTTACGGCTTTTCTATTAGTGTCCTAGCTATAAGGCAAAGCAAGTAAGTCATTTTACACAAAAATGTTTAACTCACTCTGCATTTTTGCTCATGCAGTTATTTTGCTGCAACCACTTTTTATTATTCTGTCTGCTTGTTCAAATAGTTAAAATTTCATCTCAAATACTTGTTTTTCTATGAATTATTCCTTGTTTCTTAGAGTGTGAAGCTTGAATACCCAAAGCACAATGTGTTATGTTTAAGCCACTTTTATCCCACCTTATAGTTAAAAATAGCTAAACATCTTATATCTTTGATTTGTATCACATTTTACCATTTCCTGCAGTGATTTGTAGAGAAATAGTTGTATAAGCCTTAAATATGGAATATCTGAATAGCAGCATGAATTTCTGTTTAAATCACTTACTTAGAGCCTCTTTCTCTCTCAAGTCTCATCTGTAAAAATTACCTGGCTTACTTCAGAGCCATAAGGTGAGATTCAAATAAATAAATGATGATGAAAATCTGCAAATGGAAGAGTAGACTATAAATATTAGTTCAATTACTATTATTTTTAGTATCTTTTACATGGTAGGAAGTCTGAAAGTTTGTACTAAACTGAACAAAATTGAAAGTTCACAGAAAACTATACTGGAATTACAAAACCTTAATTATCCTGAGAACATAAAGAGGGAGAAACGGGGGCATAATATCTCAACAATTTCTTCATGAATACAAAGCCAAGACAAAACACATATGCATGTATGTGCAGGTACAAGTATATGTGAAGCTTGTTTCAAGGTTTTAATTTTTTTAATCTTAAATAAGAAATACCAAAGTGTATCAACAGAATAGTAAGACAAAAGAGGTGAGGTCCCAAAGCTCACAATGAAGTCAGGAATAGAAAGTGAGATAAAGTCATCATTCCAGTTAGTGTACTGCAAGCATGCCCCATAGCTTCATCATTTTGGAATTAGGCCAGGAGATTAGTTCTAAACATTCTAGAATCTGAAACAAAATTTTATTTTAGGTGTAGGACCCCCCCAAAAATTATTATGAGAATCAAACATAAGGGGGAAAAAGATGAATTGGTTCAATAAAAGAAGCACAACTATCTCTAGAGTCCAAAGAAAGAATTCATCCTTTAGTTTCTTTAAGAAAATGATGTCTGTTTAGTGTGGAGAACAATAGCATTCTTTGAGTAAATGTACAATGCTGTTGGATATTTCTCTCCATCATAGTGGGAGCACCATTCCAAAGTGTGAGACTACACCACAGGGATCATTGTCACTGAGATGAGGGATTTTCTCAGGGTGACAATAAAAAGACATAATTTAATATCCCCAAGAAAAAGAGACTATATTTTTCAGGAAATCCTCCATAAATTCTCTTGCTTTAACAGAGCTTTTGATCGCTCCTGTCAACAGGTTAATGTGATGGCAAGGACCCTTTTACTGAACTAAGGCCATTTGATTTAACAGTCAGTCAAGCAGGGGCTACAGTTGATAGGTTCTGACAGTTGTGTAAGTTAGAGGCTACATATCTCTTAAAATCAAGTGGGAAGGTTGATCTCAATACAGGTTAAGAAGAAATTCTGTAAGTATCTGGAAAAATGAACCTCAGACTGTTAATAGGATTACCTCTATGGTAGGAGATGATTTTTCAGATGGAAGGGGGTATAGGACATTTTCTTTTTTATTTACATAGTTCATACTAATTATTTTTTACAGTTTAATCCATTGTTATTAAAAAAAGTATTTTATTAGAATCCCACAGCAAGGCTAAACTAAGAATTAAAGTAGTAAGAAATTATGGGTTCTTTACCCAACCAACTTGGTGTCTGATTAAGGAATTCATGTTCTCAGCCATAAATCAGTGGTTCCCAAACTATTGATTACAACTCACTAGTACACTGCCACAAAATAGGTATTAAATGGTAAACATATTTTGGAAATGCAACCTACATAGCATCCTCCTGGTATTTCACAATATACATGACTATAATAAACATTCGAATTCTTGTATTAAGGAACCATTTTGGACTTTTACCCACAATAGTTGGAAGTGGGCAGGGCAGGGTGCCCCTTCTAAGGCACACCTAAAAATATACATAGGTAAAGGTGATGTTTGCTTGTCAGAAGACTTGATGGGCCTAATGAATATTTAGTTAGCTGGGACCAGGCATAATAAATATGCTACAATATATAAGACAATTTTTATAAAACAAAGACGTCAATGTTCTTAAAATACTAAATTTGCCTCATTTACAAATAAGATTTTTAACAAGCTGATTTGACATGAAACAGTGTTTTGTAGCATTCCGATCACATAATGTAGAATGGTGATTCGTCTGGAATTTATATTTTATTCTAAAGCCCTTGGATTCCAACATATTTATCTCCTTTCTTGATATTCTACTTGATTGTCTTAAAGATGTCTCAAAAGTTAATGTGTCTAAAATACACATGACATATTTCCACTCCCCACCATTTCCACTTCCCCAAATCAGAATATTTTTCATCATGGTAACGGAATTACAAGTCATTAGTTTGTTCAAAACAAAAACAGTAAAGCTAAATTTTTGTTAAACCTGTAGCCTCTTTAGTCCATTCCACCTGCAAAATATATTTGGATTCTTTATTTCAAAAGCTTATGAAAGATAAAAACCTGAAGTGAGGGTATAATGTAAAACATAAAACCAGATATGTTAAAAATAATTATATGATTTCTTTAAAGGAGAAGAAAAAAACTTAGGAGTGAGAAATTAGTTAGAAAAATAGAGCCCCCAATTTAAAAAAATGGAGAATGAACTAGAGATGGAAAATAAAGAGTTGGCTGTACTACTAGAACAGCCATCCAAGTTAGTGTTTTCTCACAATCTCTTTCCAATCTCTTCTCCAACCCCTAATCCCTGGGCATACATGTGCGCACATACACATGCACATGTACACAAACGCTCCTTTGCTCAGAACCAGGCTACTGGCCTCTCCTGTGATCTACAGGTTTGGGATCATCTGGTAAACAGGAGTCATCAAAGAACTTTGCTGTCCTGCTTAGAAATTTCAAATGTAGCTAGAGGAACTAAATTTTGGGAACTAGAAGTAAAAGCCATCCATCTATCTGCTGAAGTTTTTATTTTATTTTTAACTGTGTTCTAATTTCACCATTGTTTTAACACCTTTAATACTCTACCTTTCTATTTTTTCTTTTTCTTCTTCCATTCTGCTTTCCAATTTCCTCCTTTTTTAAAAAAATATATTTCAATGTTTCTGTGATTCTTTGCTGTATTTCCTATGAAAATGAAGTGAAAGCAAACTCATGGAGGAAAATTTGTGTACATAATTTAAAATGTGTGTATTCACATGCTTTAATCCTTTGTTTTTTAAAATGTATTTAATAGAAATAAAAGTTACCATTTTTCCCAACTTCATTGAGATATAACTGACATAACATTGTGTAAGTTTAAGGTATACGATGTTTTGATTTGATACATTTGTATATTGCAAACTGATCACCACCATAGAATTAGCTAATACCTCCATCGCAAGGAAGTGAGAATCATAAAGATCTATTCTCCTAGAAACTTTCAAGTATATAGTACAGTATTATTAGTTATAATCCTCCACTGTACATTAGATCCCCCAAACTGTTAAACTTATAACTGGAGGATTATACCCTTTGACTAATATCTTCCAAAATCCCCCATCCCCAGCCTACCACTTACTTTATTTCTCTATTTGTACTATATATGTTATATATAGTATATATATATAGTATTTAATAAAATATATAGTATTGATAAAGCCATTTTAATAAATAATAACTGAATATTTTTAAAGAGAAAGTTTAGAATGTTATTTTTACAAAGAATCCTATTTTATAAAATATGTATACATATATAGTAGCCATATCTCTGATGAGTGTAAATTTTTGTCTTAAACTACTTGTATACATATTTACAATGAACATATATTACTTTTGTAATTAGAAAAATAAATGAATATATTTCATATGCTTTGGTTTATTTGCTACCTGACAACTAAATCAGAGAGATAACATCGGTTGAAAGGCACTCCATTCATAAGAAGTATTCCAGCCAGGCTAAGGAGGGGCAGTTGCAAGTTGTCGACACAACAAGGAGAATTCATTTCCTCTATGTGCATGAGCAGTACAGATCGTCCTTGTTAAATCTCTGAAGTTTATTACTGGTATAATAAATTTCCATTACATTTGATTTACACTAAAGAGGTATATAGTAAAGAAATGAAACATTGCTCATTGGAATCTCTATAAATGAAAGATGACCTGTTGTTTCCTGAGGTACTTGTAGAGACTATATAATGAAAGGAGCCTGTTTTTTTTTAATTTTTTATTTTTTTATAAACATATAATGTATTTTTATCCTCAGGGGTACATGTCTGTGACTCACCAGGTTTACACACTTCACAGCACTAACCATAGCACATACCCTCCCCAATGTCCATTACCACACCCCCCTCTCCCGACCCCCCCTCCCCCCAGAAACCCTCAGTTTGTTTTGTGAGATTAAGAGTCACTTATGGTTTGTCTCCCTCCCGATGCCATCTTGTTTCTTTTATTCTTTTCCTATCCCCAACCCCCCCATGTTGCATCTCCACTTCCTCATATCAGGGAGATCATATGATAGTTGTCTTTCTCCGACTGACTTA
>PISX010026258.1:0-24755 GCA_004024625.1 Mellivora capensis | reverse complement strand
TTGACTTGCGAATGTTGAACCACCCTTGTAAGCCAGGGATGAATCCCACCTGGTCATGGTGGATGATCTTTTTAATGTGCTGTTGGATCCTGTTTGCTAGGATCTTGTTGAGAATCTTAGCATCCATATTCATCAGTGATATTGGCCTGAAATTCTCCTTTTTGGTGTGGTCTTTGCCTGGTTTGGGGATCAGGGTAATACTGGCTTCATAAAAAGAGTTTCGTAGTTTTCATTCTGCTTCAGTTTTTTAAACAGCTTCAGGAAAATAGGTGTTATTTCTTCTTTGAAAGTTTTGTAGAATTCCCCAGGGAATCCATCAGGTCCTGGGCTCTTGTTTTTTGGGAGGTTTTTGATCACTGCTTTAATCTAGTTACTAGATATTGGTCTATTCAGGTTGTCAATTTCTTCCTGGTTCAACTTTGGGAGTTTATAGTTTTCCAGGAATGGATCCATTTAATCTAGGTGCTTAACTTATTGGCATATTACTGTTGATAATAATTTCTGATGATTGTTTCTATTTCCTTGGTGCTAGTTGTGATCTCTACCTTTTCATTCATAATTTTATTAATTTGAGCTTTCTCTCTTTTCTTTTGGATTAGTGTGGCCAATGGTTTATCGATCTTCTTGATTCTTCCAAAAAACCAGCTTCTAGTTTCATTGATGCATTCTACTGTATCTCTAGTTTCTATCTCATTGATCTCTTCTCTAATTTGATTATTTCTCTTCTTGTGTGTGGTGTTGGCTTAATTTGTTGTTGATTCTCCAGTTCTTTAAGGTATAGAGACAGCTGGTGTATTCTGCATGTATCAGTTGTTTTGAGGTAGGCTTGGATGGCTATGTATTTCCCCATTAGGACCACCTTTGCTGTATCCCATAGGTTTTGGACCAAAGTGTCTTCATTCTCATTGGTTTCCATGAATTGTTTACGTTCTTCTTTGATCTCCTGGTTGATCCAAGCATTCTTAAGCAAGGTGGTCTTTAGCTTCCAGGTGTTTGAGTTCCTTCCAAACTTTTCCTTGTGATTGAGCTCCAGTTTCAGAGCATTATTATCTGAGAATATGCAGGGAATAATCTCAATCTTTTGGTATCAGTTGAGCTCTGACTTGTGACCCAATATGTGGTCTATTCTGGAGAAGGTTCCATGTGCACTTGAGAAGAATGAGTATTCTGTTGTTTTAGGGTGGAATGTTCTGTATATATCTATGAGGTCCATCTGGTCCAATGTGTCATTCAATGCTCTTGTTTCTTTATTGATTTTCTGCTTGGCCGATCTGTCTATTACTGAGAGTGGCATGTTAAGATCTCCTACTATTAATGTATTCATATCAATATGAATCTTATCTTGATTAACCGTTTTCTTATGTAACTGGCTGCTCCCATATTGGGGGCATAAATATTTACAATTGTTAGATCATCTTGGTGGATATTCCTTTAAGAATGATGTAGTGTCCTTCTGTATCTCTGACTACAGTCTTTAGTTTAAAATCTAATTTGTCTGATATGAGAATCGCTACCCAGCCTTCTTTTGGGGCCCATTGGCATTAAAGATGTTTCACCATCCCTTCACTTTCAGTCTGGGTGTATCCTTAGGTTCAAAATGGGTCTCTTGTAGACAACATATGGATGGGTCCTGTTGTTTGATCCAATCTGCAACCCTGTGTCATTTTATGGGCGCATTTAGGGCATTCACATTGAGAGTGATTATTGATAGATACGTTTTTATTGGCATCGTGTTACCTGTGAAGTCTTTGTTTCTATAGATTGTCTCCATATATTTCTGTTCAATGATATTCTTAGGATTTTTACCCTTTTATAGAATCCCCCTCAGTATTTCTTACAGTGTCGGTTTGGTGGTCACATAGTGTTTTAAACCTTGCCAGTCTTGGAAGCTCTCTATCTCTCCATCTATTTTGAATGTCAGTCTTGCTGTATAAAGTATTCTTGGCTGCATGTTCTTCTCATTTAGTGCCCTGGATACATCTTGCCAGCCCTTTCTGGCTTGCCAGGTTTCTGTGGAGAGGTCTGACATTATTCTGATGGGGTTTCCTCTGTATGTGAGGAATTTTTTGTCCTAGCTGCTTTCAAGAGCTCCTGTCTACAATTATGATTCATAATTCTCACTATCAGGCATCTTGAGGTCTTTCTAGATTCCATAATCTTTGGGGGAGACCGTTCTGCCTCTAGTACATGAACGCTGGTTCCATTCACAAGATTCGGAAAATTTTCATGGAGAATTTGTTCAACTATATCTTCTAGCCTTCTTCTTTCTCCTCCCACTCAGGGATTCCAATAATTCTGATGTTGGAATGTTTCATGGTGTCATTTATTTCCCTAATTCTGTTTTCATGGTTTCTAAGCTGTTTGTTCCAGGCTTCTTCCTCGTCCTTTTCCTCTATCTGTTTGTCCTCCGGGTCACTAATTCAATCTTCTGTATCAGTTACCCTAGCTTTTAGAGAATTTAGATTAGATTGGAACTCATTGAGAACATTGTGAATATCATCCCTGGTGGCTTTCACTTCTCCCCTAATCAATTCCATTTTGTCATCCATGGCTTTTTCCAACCTAGCTATTGCCTGGGTAATTGTTAGCCTGAATTCCCTTTCTGACATATTGTCTATGTCCATAGCCATTAGCACTGTTGCAGAAGGCCCAGCCTCTGAATTTTTCTTCTGTTGGGCATTCCTACTCCTAGTCATTTTGGTGAGAGATGGCTGAAGGGATGTAGCTGAAAGTATCGACCATGGTGCAGGCAAGGTGCACTCTGGAATGCTTCTGAGCTATCAAGAGTCCCCACCCAAACGAGAGAAAAAAGAAAGAAAAAAAAAAAAGAGAGAGATAGAGAGAGACAGGAAAACAAAGATAAAATAAAAGAGAAGGCCCAGCCCAAATGGGCCCCAAGGTAAGATTTATGAAGTATACAAACAAAAACAGACAAACAAAAAGACTGATAAAAGTTGATGACATGAGAAAAAAAATAAATATATAAAAACAAAACAGAACAAAAAGAACCTCATCAAAAAGAACCCCAAGTATAAGATTTATATACTACTAGGACAAAAACAAATACACAGAAACACTGGCAGAAGAAAAAGATGGGAGAGTAGTTATAAATTCTCAGTGTGGGCGAAGAAGTTTATTTTGATTCTTCCTGGATGTATCTTGATATCTTTTTTTTTAAAGATTTTATTTATTTGACAGAGAGAAATCACAAGTAGGCAGAGAAGCAGGCAGAGAGAGAGGAGGAAGCAGGCTCACAGCCCAGCAGAAAGCCTGATGTGGGACTCGATCCCAGGACCCTGAGATCATGACCTGAGCTGAAGACATAGGCTTAACCCACTGAGCCACCCAGGTACCCCTTGATGTCTTTGTTAAAGGACTCAACTTTCCTAAGATAAGGGGAGATTAAAAACTGGCTTACCTATAGGGGTAGCATTGATTGAGTAAAGGGGATTAACTTGAAGTTTAACTCTATATGAATATTAAGAAATAAAAATTTAAAAAAGAATAAACTAAACTAAACTAAAATTTAAAAAATTAAAAAATAGAAAAGCAAAAGAAAAACACAGGTATATGTATCAAAAAGTTCAGGTTAAAAGGTTATTATGGAATTTGATGTACTAGACATCTCACTGTGATGATAAATAGGTTACAAAATTATCTATAAAAAATGAACCAGAATAGTGGGAACAAATTAGAAATAAAAGTTGTATCTATGAAGTAATGGTGGTGGTTATTCTCTTGTCTTTTTTTTTTTTTTTTTTTTTTTTTTTTTTTTTTTTTTTTTTTTTTTTTTTTTTGGTTGGTTTTCTCAGGGAGGGGCCTGTGCTTGGTTTTTCAGGCACTGTTCCTTGTGTTGAGTCCTCCTGCCCCCATCAAGGGGGTGGGCTCTAAGGAAACCGGTTTTTCAGGCTTTTGTTCTCTGGAGGTTTTTTTGTTTGTTCATTTGTTTTCTCTCGCCTTGGCAGCTTTTGATGGTTTTTGGAGGTTTACAGGAAAGCAAACTGCCCCCAGACCTACCTCTCAGAGAGAAGCCTCAGTCTGTTTCCCTATGGGTGCTCCAGAGCACATAAATTCCCCCTCGGCCACTGGCAGAGCACATTCTCAGTCATGGTCTCTGGGGTCACAGGAACTCCTGCTTGTACCCAAAACCAGATAGCCACGGCTGTCTGGGCAGCTCCAGACTGCCAGAGAGGTTCCAAGCAGCGATAGCACACTGAGATAATCCCGCTGACCCAGGCTGGGAGTGCTCAGACTCTCTGGTCCTAGAGAGCTCAGGCTGATGCCTGCACGTACCTCTCTCAGGGAGGGTGTGGGGCGCAACTCAGACTCTGGTAGCATGGTGCATGCGGAGAGTGCAAAAGGCTGTGGTTCTGCTGGCTGGTGAGGCTCCCTGCCCCTCATGGGAGCCACCACCAGACGCTCTCAGGCACGCTGGTGGCTCAGGGACCGAGACCTGGCTTCTTCGCTGCACTCTCTCTGGCTCAGCACCAGGGGTGGTTGTCCTGGGTCCAGGGACCTAAGCCCCTGTCCCTAACCACCCCGATTCCCACAATTCCCCCCCATGATCCTTTGCTCTTTTTGAGTGCTTTCAACCAGACTCCAAGTTAATGCTCATTCCCAGTCGCAGGGCACTCTCATATTGGGGTATTACTTTCCAATGGGTTGCTTCTGGTGGCTCCCTCCCCCTTTTGTTTGTCTTCTGATATCAGTCCGATGTTCCCACTCTGCTTTACCTGCCCAGTGGTGTCTTCTGCCCCCATAGAGATCCAGACGTGTATAATTCTAATCTCAGGCTGATTTCATGGGTGATCAGAGTCCTTTGGTAGGTAATCAGCTCACTTTAGGGTACAGGTTGAAACAGTGCCTCCTCCTACTTCCCTGCCATCTTGTCCCCCTCTCAAATCTCTTTTTAAGGGGGAAAAAGTTTAAGTTTGTTTTTTATTGTTGAATAAATCATGAAAAAGAAGATCCATAACTTCACACAAATGGCATAGATTTTGATGGCAGATTTCTGTTTTATCCATTTTATTCATGGTATTTTTTTCTTCTATAGTTTTTTTAAAGTTTTTATTTAAATTCTAGTTAGTTAACATATAATGTAATATTGGTTTCAGTTATAGAATTTAGTGATTCTTCATTTACATATAACACCCAGTGCTCATCACAGCGAGGGCCCTTCTTAAAACCCATCACCCAATTAGTCCATCCCTCATCCACCTCCCCTCTAGCAACCACCAGTTTGGTCTCTATAGTTAAAAGTCTCATATGGATATCATATGATAGTTGTCTTTCTCTGATTGACTTATTTCACTAAGCATGATACCCTCTAGTTCCATCCAGGTCGTTGCGAATGGCAAGATTTCATTTCTTTTGATGGCTGCATAGATATCCCTGATATGAGGAAGTGGAGATGCAACATGGGGGACTAGGGGGGGGCAGAAAAAGAAGAAAAGAAACAAGATGGGATTGGGAGGGAGACAAACCATAAGTGACTCTTAATCTCACAAAACAAACTGAGGGTTGCTGGGGGGGAGGGGGTCGGGAAAGGTGGGTGGGGTAATGGACATTGGGGAGGGTATGTGCTGTGGTTAGTGCTGTGAAGTGTGTAAACCTGGTGATTCACAGACATGTACCCCTGGGGATAAAAATTTGTTTATAAAAAATAAAAATTAAAAAAAAAAAGTCTCATATGGTTTTCCTCCCTGTCTTTTTTCCCCTTCCCCGTGTTCATCTATTTTGTTTCCTAAATTCCACATCTGAGTGAAATCATATAGTATTTATCTTTCTTTGACAGACTTATTTCACTTAGCATAATACAGTAGCTTCATCCATGTCATTACAAATGGCAGGATTTCATTCTCTTTTTGATGAGTAATATTCCAGTGTGTGTGTGTGTGTGTGTACCACCTCTTCCTTATCGATTCAACAGTCCATGGATATTTGGGCTCTTTCCATAATTTGGCTACTGTTAATACTGCTACTGTAGACATCAGGGTGCATATGCCCCAACCAAATCAGTATTTTTGTGTCCTTTGGGTAAATACCTAGTAGTGCAGTTGTTGGATTGTAGGGTAGTTCTATTTTTAACTTACTTACTTATTTTATTTATTATTTATTTATTTAAGAGAGAGAGAGCCAAGCAGGGGGAGCATCAGGCAGAGGGAGCAGCAGGCTCCCTGCTGAGCAGAGAGCCTGATGTGGGACTCAATCTCAGGACCCTGGGATCATGACATGAACCAAAGGCAGCCGCTTAGCTGACTCAGCCACCCAGGTGTCCTTCTATTTTTACTTTTAGAGGAACTTTCATACTACTTTTCAGAGTGACTATACCAGTTTGCATTCCTACCAACAGTGTAAGAGAGATCCCCCTTTCTCTGCATTCCTCATCAACATCTGTTATTTCCTGAGTTGTTAATTTTAGCCATTCTGACAGGGGTGATGTGGTATCCCATTGTAGTTTTGATTTGTATTTTCCTGGTGATGGGTGATGGGCATCTTTTCATGTGTCTGTTAGCCATCTGGTTATCTTCTTTGGATAAATGCCTATTTATGTCATCTGCCATTTCTTAACTGGATTTTTTTTTTTTATCTTTTGGGTGTTGAGTTTGACAAATTCTGTCAAGATTTTGAATACTAACCCTTTATCCAATATGTCATTTACAAATATCTTCTCCCATTCTGTAAGTTGCCTTCTAGTTTTGCTGAATGTTTCATTTGCCGTGCTGAAGCTTTTTATCTTGATAAGGTCCCAATAGTTCATTTTACTTTTGTTTCCCTTGCCTACAAAGAGGTATTTAGTAAGAAGTTGCTACTTTTGAAGTCAAAGAAGTTTCTGCCTGTGCTCTCCTCTAGGATTTTGATGCAGTCTTGTATCACATTTAAGTCTCTCATCCATTTTGAGTTTATTTTTATGTATGGTATAAGAAAATTGTTCAATTTCATTCTTTTGCATGTTGCTGTCCAGTTTTCCCGCCACCATTTGTTGAAGAGACAGTCTTTTTTCCATCGGATATTCTGTACTGCTTTGTCAAAGATTAGTGGACCATAAAGTTGGGTTTGTGACCATTTCTGGGTTTGTGTTCTGTTTCATTGATCTATGTGTCTGCTTTTATACCAGTACTTACTGTCTTGATCACCACAGCTTTGTGATATAGCTTGAAGTCTCGAATCATGATGCCATCAGCTTTGTTTTTCTTTTTCAGGATTGCTTTGTATTTTCATGGTCTTTTGTGGTTACATACAAATTTTAGGATTGTTTGTTCTAGCTCTGTGAAAAATGCTGTTGGTGTTTGGTAGGGAATACATTAATGTGTGTGTAGATTGCTTTGGGTAGTATAGACATTTTAACAGTGTTTGTTCTTCCAATCCATAAGCATGGAATATTTTCCATTTCTTTGTGTACTCTTCAATTTCCTTCATAAGTGTTCTATGGTTTTCAGAGTACAGATCCTTTACTTCTTTGGTTAGGTTTGTTCCCAGATATCTTATTGTTTTTGGTGCAGTTGTAATGGGATTTATTCCTTGATTTCTCTTTCTGCTGCATTTTTGTTGTCTAGAAATACCACAAATTTCTGTACACTGATTTTGTATTCTGTAACTTTGCTGAATTTGTCAGTTTTAGCAATTTTCTGATGTAATATTTTGGGCTTTCTACATAGAGTATTATGTCACCTGCAATTAGTGAAAGTTTGACTTATTCCTTGGCAGTTTGGATGCCTTTTTTTTCCCCATTTTTGTTGTCTGATGTCCAAAGCTAGGACTTCAAATACTATGTTAAATAACAATGATGAGAGTGGACATCCCTGACTTATTCCTGACCTCCTAGTAAAACTCTAATTTTCCCCATTGAGGTGATATTAACAATAGGTCTTTGTATATGGCCTTCATGATGTTGAAGTATATTTCCTCTATCCCTCCTTTGTTGAGGGTTTTTGTCAAGAATGAAGGCTGTATTTTATCAAATCATTTATATGAATCTACTGAGAGAATCATATGGTTCTTATCCTTTCTTTTTTTAATTTATTGTATTACATTGATTGATTTGAAAATATTGAACCATGTTGTAGTTCAGGAATAAATGCCACTTGGTTATGGTAAATAATTCTGTTAATGTACTGTTGGATTCAATTTGCTGTTATCTTATTGAGAATTTTTGCATCCATGTTCATCAAGGATATTGGCCTATAATTCTCCTATTTTTATCTTAAATATTTTATTTATTTATTTATTTGAGAGAGTGAGAGAGAGAGAGAGAGAGAGAGTGAGAGAGCATGAATGGGGGAGGAACACAAGGAAAGCAACAAGCTGACTCCATGCTGAGTGCAGAAGCTGATATGGGGCTTAACCTCATGACCCCAAGATCATGACATAGGCCCTATGTCTAGAGTGCAACCCAATCTAGAGTGCAACACTTAACTGACTGCACCACCCAAGAATTCCTATGATCCCCCTTTTTAGTGGCATCTTTGTCTGGTTTTAGAATCAAGGTAATGCCAGCCTTGTAGAGTGAGTTTGAGTTTTCCTTCCATTTCTATTTCTATTTTTTAAGAACAGTTTGAAGAAAATAGGTGTTAACTCTTCATTTAATGTTTGGTTGAATTCCCCTTGGAAGCCATTTGGTTCTGGGCTTTCATTGGGAAAATTTTGATTACAGACTCAGTTTCTTTGCTGGTTTTGGATCTGTTTAAATTTTCTATTTCTTCCTCTTCCAGTTTTGATAGTTTATATGCTTCTAGGAATTTATCCATTTCTTCCAGATTGCCCAATTTGTTGACATATATTCTTTCCTTATATTTTCTTACAATAATTTGTGTTTCTGTACTATTGGTAGTGGTCTCTCCTCTTTCATTCATGATTTTAATTATTTGGTTCCTTTCTCCTTTTTTATTTTTTTGACAAGTCCAGCTAGAGGTTTAACAATTTTATTAATTTTTTCAAAGAACCAGCTCCTAGTTTCATTGGTCTGTTTTTTTGTTTTTTTGTTTGTTTGTTTGTTTCTATGTCATTTATTTCTTCTCTAATCTTTTTCATTTCCCTTCTGCTGGCTTTAGACTTTATTTCTCCTCCTTTTTTAGTTCCTTTAGGTGTAAGTTTGTGTGTTTGAGACTTTTCTGCTTCTTGAGGTAGGCCTATATTATTATATACTTCTCTGTTATGACTGCTTTTGCTGCACCTCAAAGGTTTGGAATGCTGTGTTTTTATTTTCATTTGCTTCCATGTATTATTTTATTTCTTCTTTAATTTCCTGGTTAACCCTTCCATTGTTTGGTAGGATATTTTTCTTAAACGTTATTTTTTCAGTGTTCCAAGATTCATTGTTTACGCATCACGCCCAGTGCTCCATGCAATACGTGCTCTCCTTAATACCCACCATCAGGCTCACCCAACCACCCACTCCCCCTCCTCTCCAAAACCTTCAGTTTGTTTCTCAGAGTCCACAGTCTCTCATGGTAGGGTATATATTTTTTTTATCTCCATGTATTTGAGGTCTTCCCAGATCTTTTCTTTGTGGCTAACTTTAAGTTTCATAGCATTGTGGTGTGAAAATATGCTTGGCGTGCTCATTCTTTCTGTACTTGTTGAGGCTTGATTTATGACCCAATATGTGAATTGTTCTGGAGAATGTTCCATGGGCACTTGAGAATAATGTTTATTCTGCTTCAGGATGAAATGTTCTGAATATATCTGTAAAGTCCATCTGGTCCAGGGTGTCATTCAAAGCCATTGCTTCCTTGATGATTTTCTGCTTAGATGAATCTGTCTATTGCTATAAGTAGGGTGTTCAAGTCCCGTACATTATTGTATTGTTATCAATGAGTTTCTTTATGTTTGTTATTAATAGATTTATATATTTGGGTGCTCCCGTGTTGGGGGCATAAATACTTACAACTGTTTAGTTTTGATGAATAGGCTCCTATATTATGATATAGTGACCTTTCTATCTCTTTTTATATACTTTGCTTTAAAATCTAGTTTGTCTGACACAAGTATGCTATTCTAGCTTTCCTTTGATGTCTGTTAGCATGGTAAATGGTTTTCTATCCCCTCACTTTCAATCTGAAGGTGCCTTTAAGTCTAAAATAAGTTTTTTGTAGACAGCATACAGATGGGTCTGGTTTTTTTGTTTGTTTGTTTAATCCATTCTTATACCCTATGTCTTTTGATTGTTTAGTCCATTTACATTCAGAGTGATTATTGACAGATATGAATTTATTGCCATTGTATTACTCATTAATTTGGTGTTGGTGGAGATTTTCTCTGTTCCTTTCTAGTCTTTGTTGCTTTTGTTATTTCTCTCTCACTCAAGGAGTCCCCATTATTATTTTTTGCAAGGCTGGTTTAGTAGTCACAAACTCCTTTATTTTTTGTTTTTCTGGGAAACTCTTTATCTCTCCTTCTACTCTGAGTGTCAGCCTTGCTGGATAGAGTATTCTTGGATATATAGATAGATAGATCGATCGATGGATAGATCGATCGATCTATCTATCTATATATATATAATCTTGCCACTCTCTTTTGGCCTGCTATGTTTCTGTGGAAAGATCTGTTGTGAACCTCATTTGTCTTCCCTGGTCAGTTAGGGATTTCTTTTTCCTTGCTGCTTTCAGGATTCTTTCCTTATTTCTGTATTTTGCAAATCTTACTATCATATGTCTTGGTGTTGGCCTGCTTTTGTTGACTTTGATGGGAGTTCTGTGTGCCTCCTGGATTTGGATATCTATTTCTTTCCCCAATTTAGGGAAATTTTCAGCTACAACTTTTCCAATTTACCTTCTGACTTTTTTTCCTTCTCTTTTTCCCTCTCCATCCTCTCCTATAATACAGATGTAATTACAGTTTATGGGGTCACAGAGTTCCCTAAGTCGACATTTTTAACTAATATTTTTCCCTCTTCTTTCAGCTTCATAATTTTTCATAATTTTATCTTCTATATCATGCATTCATCCCTCTGCTCCTTCTATCCTTGTGCTCATTACATCTAGTCCGTTCTGCATCTAGGTATAGCATTTTTTTTATTTTGGCCTGACTGGTTTCTAGGTCTTTTATCTCTGCAGTAAGGGACTTCCTGGTTGTCATCTATGCCTTTCTCAAGACCAACTAGTATCCTTATGGTTTCTTTCTTTTTTGTTTCTTTGTTTCTTTGTTTTTATTCTAATTCAAGAACAGGCACCTGGGTGGCTCAGATGTTTAGGCAGCCAACTCTTGATTTCAGTTCAGGTCATGATCTCAGGGTCCTGGGATTGAGACCTGCATTGGGCTCCCTGCTCAGTGTGGAGTTGGCCTTGGACTCTGTCTCCCTTTCCTTCTGCCCCTCTCCTTGCTCTCTCTCTCTCTTGCTCAAAATAAATAAATAAATATATATATATATATATATATATATATATATATATATATATATTGGAAAAGTACAGATAAAGTAAAAAATTCTGATTCAGGCATATTTATATATCTGTTTGATTGGATCCTTGGCTGTGACCTTTTCTTGTTCTTTCTTTTAGGATGAATTCCTCTGTCTCACCATTTTTCCAGGTCTCTATGTTCTGTGTTTTAGGAAACCTGTTAGATTTCCTGCCTCTGAGAGTAAAGGCTATATTAAGAAAAAGCCATATACTTTCCAGGGCCTAATGCTTCAGGAAGTGTTTCTGGTGTATGTTGTATGCACTTTGCTATTGTGTTTTGGTTACTCTTTCCCTCAAGTCAGTCCTTTGCAGGTTCTTGCTTGCCTGCAGTGGGGAGTGTTTGGACCTTGTCCAATGTGTGGTGAGTTTTAACTGAGTGTGTTTTGGTCTGTTTGTTAAAAGAGGTTGGATCCTGTTTCCCCTAAGATGAAGCTTTGCAGCATACCATGGTCTGTACACTTGGTTCATGTGAGGGGTTCATTCTGGTCTTCTGAGGGAAGGCCCTACTGTTGCCTCTGACTCTCGGGCATACTTGCCCTACTTTAGAAGTACCTGCACAGTGCAGGGGGTGAGACTTCATATAAGTGGGTCAAGCCTCCACTATTACTACTGTGCTGCTCACTGAAGTCCATCCATGCTGATGAGCAGGAGTGAAAATGGTGTGAGCCAGCTCTCTTGTCCCCAGGGAGGAGAGTTTGCACTGATTGTTATTCAGGAAGCCCTCACAGAAGAATGAACAGTATCCTCATTTGTCCCAGGTATTCCTGGGACATTTATCCAGGTATACCTGGGACAGGTATTTCACCCTGTTTCTGAGCTATCTGCCCACCTGGAGCATAGTGCTCCAGTGTTTTATCTGAGGCACACTAGCTAAAATTCAAAATGCCATATTTTAGGGACCCAGCATGACATGAATCCATATTGATCCTCTGGGGGAGGGTCTTGCCATGATGTGGTGCTGCCAGTTTGTCCCAGAGGACAGTCCCACAAAGGAGCAGGGCCTTAGGGACGCCTGGGTGGCTCAGTTGGTTAAGGAGCAGGGCCTTAGAGTTTATGGTAAAGTGCATTTAAAGGCTAGTATCCAGATGTCCTCAGCAGGTGTCTCTGCTTGTTGCTAATGAATGGGGCAGCTCAATGGCACCTCTGGCTCTTTTGTTCCTGGAGAGACATTGCCACCTCTCCCAAATGCACTCTAAGAAGGGGGACTGTCTCTCTCAGTGTGATCCAGGGGATCCTCTGACTATGTTGTCCTCTCTCAGGCTCTGCCCTCCTTCTCTACTGGAACGCCTGTACACCCCCAAGCTCCACCCCTCCATGGTCCAGACTTCTAAAACTTCAGACATTGTGCTCCACTGCTTCTAAAAACTCATGATAATCAGTCTCTCTCTGCTTCCCTTTAATGGTTTTGGG
This sequence comes from Mellivora capensis, assembly GCA_004024625.1. NCBI lineage: Eukaryota > Metazoa > Chordata > Mammalia > Carnivora > Mustelidae > Mellivora > Mellivora capensis. The sequence goes on along the minus strand of PISX010026258.1, from coordinate 11,946 downwards.
GAATTTTTTTTTTCCTGTGTGATGGCCAGTGTGCTGTTCTCCCTCTCTTTCTCTCTCCCCACCTTTCTTTTTTTCCTCTCTCCTTGATCATGGCTCCTTTCCCTCTTCATCACTGATAATTCTTTACTCCCCCCAAATCACATTTCCTCACTCCTACTTTCTGCAATGTGGCCTCTTTTCTCCTTGTAGTTGCACAGTTTGTTCTCAGTCCTCAGATCGATTTTCTGGGTGTTCAGAATGACTTGATATTTATCTGGCTGAGTTCAAGAGATAAGGCAAGCATATTCTGCCAGTTTAACTCTACTTTTATCCATTTTACTCATGTCTTAAATAAGAGTTCTCAATAGCAGTTATTGTATAGGATTTAATGGAAACTTTGTGTATTGACTGAATCTGAATTTGTCACAGCTCTTTTCTGTGATCTAAATGACAAAAGGCTTTCTTTAGAACCTGTCCTCTTAGATCAAGAGCCACTTCAAAATTCTCCAAGGCTCAGAGTCCTGGTGGGAGTCTAATCCAACCATGATGCCATCAGTTATCTCTATGTGAATTTATGAACTTTATTTTTTTAGCTTGAGATTTAGAGCAAAACAGTTTCTTCCTAATGTGACAATGAATTTTTTTTGTCTCTGTTTCATGATGATCAGTGATTTTACCTGCTGGCCTACCCAAGAACAATATCTGGTGTTTGGTGGTAGAAACTGAGCATTTTGTTTTTAGTGTGACAGCACTCATGTCACATTCCTCATGTTATTGTAGTTACATGACAAAGTATCTTAAACATTTAGGAAATCCACAGTTAAACTTTCTTTAAATACTCAAAAGTAAATTACTTCTTTTATTTTTCATCTTTTATGACTTAGAAGATTGTTGGGGAAGATTTAAGTACTATTTGTTGCTTCTTAATGCATTAATAGTAGTCAAATGTATGTATTTATATAGGCATTCTTTAGATTTTTAAAAACTTGTAATGAGGGCGCCTGTGTGGCTCAGTGGGTTAAGCCACTGCCTTCGGCTCAGGTCATGATCTCAGGGTCCTGGGATCGAGTCCCGCATCGGGCTCTCTGCTCAGCAGGGAGCCTGCTTCCTCCTCTCTCTCTGCCTGCCTCTCTGTCTACTTGTGATCTCTCTCTGTCAAATAAATAAATAAAATCTTAAAAAAAAAAAGAATGTTTAAAAAAAAACTTGTGATGAACAATCAAGAAATATTTATGCTAATATTTATGCTAATAATTTTAGTTAAATGTAAGGAGAAAAATATTCACACTATTTAAATTTAACTTGAGATGTCTAATTATGAACTAATTATTCATGTAATCAGACCCAACTTTCAGTTGGAGTTCATAGTTTCAACTCCAGATTATAATTTGATTTTATCTTACTTTAATTTGACTCAAAACTCTACATTGTAAAAACAACAGCAACAACAAACCCATGCTCATGTTACTATAATTGAAATACAACTTTAAAAGTAAATGAAAATTATACCTGAGTTGCAGGAGAAAGTTCCATGGATTAAATGTGTTTGAGCAATACTCTTTTTTTCTGGTCTCTTCACAATCAGTCTTGATCCTTCTACTCAGCTTTCATCACTGAAGGTAGAATAATTTTGATACCACTCCACTTAGATGATAGTAAGGCTTCCTGTTCTCTAACGATGAAAATCTTCCATGTTACATAAAAGACCCAGCATGTTGCAAACCCAAAATTAGCTCACTGGTCTTATTTCATGTCGTCCTCCTTTGCATTTCCTGTGTTCCAGGCATACTGGGTTTATTTCATTTTCTCAAAACATCATTCTCATTTGGTAGGACTTAAATTAATTGAGACCATGTATGTAAACACTTAAAATAGTGCATGCATATAGCAAGATTTCAATAGATGTACTATCATTTACATATTTTGTTCAAGAACATATGAAGGAAGGAAAAAGAATAACTTAAAGACTAAAGTCAAGTTCCATTTTCTCCAGAAATCTTTTCTTATCACTTTTAGCCTCTATGGGAGTTAATTATTTTGGAGGTAATAGAAAGGATGTAGTAGAAAGTATGGAAAAGTTAATAACTTCAAATTGGAATATTTTGAGGGTCTGCTGCTTTAAGACACATAAATAAAAATGGTATTGAGGCATCTGTAAAAGTTTACCAAATACATAGAGATGTCACTGTTAACAAGTCTTTAGAATGGTAAATTAAAAAAATGTACTTTGAAAAGGTTATATATTTAAGATAAAACTATTAGTGACAAAAAAGACTATAATACTATTTTGGCATCCTGCTTAGGGTTATTTCTGCTATACCAGGTATCTCCCAATAGTTAAAACATAAATGGAGGCCAGCTGGGGCAGTAGCCAGGCAGGTGGCCACAGGTGAACCCAAATTGGGAAAAAAGTCAAAGCTACAGAGAAAGCCTAGTCTGAAAAAGAGCAGGACAACTAGGAAAAGTGCAGTGTTTTAACATCCACAAAAGAAATTCCAAAAATGTGTACATGAAAATTTCAAAAAGCCACTACAATCAATCCAGACGGAAAACATCTGGTGCCTGGCAACTTCCTGCTAGGGCTAGTAAGACCCTTTCCCATACAAGCTTCCTAGCATTTGCACATGGAATGTGAATGAAGTCCTGCTGGGGTTTATCATATTTGGCTGCTGAATCAGGTTGGCTACATATGTGTTATCAAAGCCCTGGATATTACCTTTATTCATTCTTATACTGTGTATTAGGATCTAAAGAAACTAAAGAGGCTGTGCTTACTATTCTCACCTTTGCTTTGAAGAAATAAGGAATAAATGTCCCATTATACTAACTAGTACAATAATAAAACTTGTATTCTTGGTTAATTTCTAAAGATAACAGAATAATGGATCATTGAGTAGGGATTAATTGCACCTCACCCTGGGAGGAGGATGTCCCTTCTGAATATAGTTTATGTGGCCATGAAGGGATTTAAATGGTATGGATTGAAAGCATATAAAAATAAATACTATGCATAAGAAATGATGTCATAAAACAAATATAACTGAATAAAATATTGAGAGTTATCCTATAATTCTTAGCTACTTAATTATATGTTAAAACACCTCTACTTCTAGAATATCACAATTTCAAAGTTAATGATTAAAATAATTAATATTAGTAATCAAAAAATTTAAAAAGCATAGAAGTATATAATTCCTTTTAGATTAAAATTCTAATAAAAATTTATAGAGTTTTTAGTCATATTTGATTAGATAACTATCCCATTATATAGACATTTAACAATTCAAATATGTTTCTCCAAATATCCAAAAATGAATGGGCAGAAATTCTCCCTAGTTATTAATAATAAACATAAGAATAGCCTCAGTGAGACTGAGACCTCCTTACTGAAATTATGTGCCTTGGCTTTGGATTGGGTTTCAGAGGAAAGAAAACAAAAAATGAGAATTGCATAAGATATATATTCCCTTATTCCATATTTCATTACTTTTTTTGTAATTAATGTATACACTTAACATGCAGGCACATTATAGAAAGGTTAGCTTTATTGATGGAGTGTGATCACTTAAAGTTAAATATTTCCCTCAGTCTTAGAGTGACATCTGTTCTGTCACTAGAGTTAAAAATGAAAACTGAAGAACATCTGAATAGACAGCAATGTGTGAAGCTTGGTAGCCACCTAAAACAAGTAGCATAAGCTAAATTATTTAATTTTTCAATAGAACAGACTCTTCAGTATGAACCTAGAATGGCATATTTTATACAAGGATCCTAGAATATATAAAATCTAATGATAAGTAGCCATAAAGTAATGTGATACAACATTTATGAGCAAACTGAGCAGCAGTCCTTTAAGTGCTGATTCTCTTTTTTGTTTTTGATTTTGTTGTTATGTTGTTGTTGTTTGTTTGTTTTAAGCTAATGGACCACTAGGAGTAAAATGTCAAATGATGGAGAAATATTGTTTAAAATTTTTGTCCTTGCTTGTTCTCATCATCAACAGTTCTCAATTAATCTGACTGTGAGGCTAGTAACTAAAAATCCACAGCCTTCTTCACACAGAGATAAAGGCTTTATTTCACTTTAATAGTGTTGTGTTCCTAAGTATTATAGGAAAAAGGGGCTGTTGTTAAGAGTGAAGAGAAGTTACAAATTTGTTTCACTTTATGCCATGAAAATCAGTTTCAGTTCTTTAAAAATATTTTGCCTGATATGTTTCATATTCTAGAGGGCTTTTCTGCCCCCGAAGTCACTCATAGGAGAAAACAATCTCCTGTCTTTTTCAACACAAAAAATTCCACTAAATCATTTCTGCTTTTTACCGTGCAATGCCCTACTTTTCAAGATTTTTTAAAAAGAGTTTTTAAGAACTTTTACCTATTGTTTATAATTTTATTATGTAACAGTATTGCTTTGAGTTTTCACTTGTATTTTGCAACAGCTTTTTTCTGGGAGAAAAAAAGAAAGTGAGATTATTGTCCAACATGATGAGTATAGTAATTCCTTTTTTCCCCCAGGTGTGGTCATCCTTTCCTTTTCTCTCTCATCCAATCGAAAAGTCATTTTCTCAATAAACAGACTGGATTGCTATGGGAGCCAGGAAGAATGAGAGAAATATTGAAGCTAGATAAAATACATTTTGAATTTTATGAAAATGTGAAGGTCAAATATTGGTATACTAATTTTCTCTCTCTCATTTCCTAAGTCATCTATTTTCATCTATTTATATCATCTTTTGATCTCTCATTGAGCACATATTACCCTAAAATTTGCAAAGATATCTTCTGTCAACAGAAAATTAGCCTAAGCTGGAGAAAAAGAAAGCATAGTGTTATAAGAATTATACTTCACTGTATCTAATTGCATAACTCTTCAAAAATAGCAGAATTTTTGTTTATCCTACATATACATATATAACTTCTGCATCTGCCATCCTACATTCCAGTAAAAAATTGGAATAGAACTGATTCTTAATACCAATAATTATAAAAAAGAAATTACTATTATAATTCTTTTTGAAGTGGGCAGAATATATATCATACACAAGAAGTTAAATGCATAATTAATGTACAGTTTTAATAAGTGTAAATAGTTCATTTGACCTTGTTACTCTTTTACATTGCTTTTGTATTGTTTTAATCTTAGTGATTAAAGTACAAAGGTCTGCTTTCCTTGGCTATTTCTTTGTTTTTGTCTTTAAGGGGAAGGATTATTTAATGACTTCTTTTTCCTCAGATTTTTTTATCAGTTGATAAATGTAAGACTTCAGGAGACAAGTCCAGTTAGACAGTAACCAAGCAAGACCACTGCTGAAGACATATTGCTTTTAATTAAGCAGAAGTTCATCTCTAGACATTTTAAACTATCAAGTTTTATAGATAGTGAGAATTATCCATTTACAGCTAGGAAGATTTACAAATTGAAGAATGTGTTTTATAAATACTATATTATTTTCATATTATAAATGCTGTGTATATTTGTTATAGAAACCTTGGAAAACACAAGTTTTAAAAAGACATTTTTAAGAACTCAGAGCCCCAGCCAGTAATACATAGCAGCTAATAATAGATCTGACATTTTCCTTACAATACTTTGGGCAGTGTATGTGTATTTGTATGTTCTCAAGTGTAACAGTAAACGTATATAATGTATAATATGAATATAGAATGCATTAAGGAGTACTGCACCCTTACCACTTGATATAATATTTTAAATATTTCCTGTATTTTTTAAAAGATTTTTAAAATTTATTTGACAGACAGAGATCACAAGTAGGCAGAGAGGCAGGCAGAGAGAGAGAGAGAGAGGGGAGGAAGCAGGCTCCCCTTGAGCAGAGAGCCCAATGTGGGCCTCAATCCCAGGACCCTGAGATCATGACGGAGCAAAGGCAGAGGCTTTAACCCACTGAGCCACCCAGGCACCCCTAAATATTTCCTGTATTTTAAAAAGTATTTGACAACATAATTTTACATTTATGGTCTGTAGTTGAATAAAATATTTTTTTGTTGTTAGATATTTAGGGTTATTTAAAATTTGAAGTTAATATAGCTGAAGCAGGTATTTATTCTGAAATACTTCAGGAAATATATAGAATTTCTTCTTGAATTCAGGTTCACTTATTTCTTGACTCAATTCAATTAAAACTGTGCATGGAGATGGCCTGTTACATGGAGTAAACAGCTCCTTCCCCTTAAGTCAAGGAGGGCTGGACTGAACTGGTTGGTGTGTCTTTAGCATGGGATATGTGCTTTTGACTAATGTTTGACATGTAGTGTCAGGGGCTTTCTCATCTCTATCTGTCATTCTTTTTCTTGAATTCAGTTATATTAAACCTGCTAGGAAGATCTCTTGAGGTTACAAACAGAGAATTACAGAGCAGTAAGAAGTCCAATAATTTTATAGGCTACATATAATATTGCAGTGCCAGAAGTTGTTTGCTTCATATCATCTATAGAACATAGTGTTTTCTGCTTGTACTCTTCATGACTGACTCCACTTTCCTTCTGCCAGTGATGAGTGATCCTTTCTTTTGTTCTTTGACCTGCCATCCTTCATAACATTGGCTCTGTCGCTTATTATCTCACCCCAAACCTGCTATTTTTCCTCTATTCCTTATCTTGATTGGTGGTTCAGATGTCTCCCTCCTGTGAAGTTGTTCCCAGCATGGTAAATCACTTCCTCTTCCACATGCCTGTAGTAATTCTCTTATTGCAATGTTGTGGAAAACAAAAATGTTTTTATTGTTTTATTTATAGACAAAAATGTCTATATTGCAATTTAGCTTTATTGAAAAATAAGCACAAAGAAGCAAGTTTCTTATGAAGCTCAATCTATTAAAGGGTAAAATAATTTACTTAAAGATTATGGCTTCCTAGTATTATTCATGTTAGCATACCATTTACTTTATACAGTGATGATGTTAGAAGGCAAATTGACAACATTGCTACTTATTAAATTTTGTCTTTTTAATTAAAATTGTATTGATTCATAAAATTTTAAGCATAGAAATTGCAGTAAAACAACTATTACAGTAAAATCTTTGTCAAGGGGGCACCTGGGTGGCTCAGTAGGTTAAAGCCTCTGCCTTCGGCTCAGGTCATGATCCCAGGGTCCTGGGATTGGGCCCCACATTGGGCTCTCGGCTCAGCGGAGAGCCTGCTTCCTCCTCTCTCTCTGCCTTCCTCTCTGCCTACTTGTGATCTCTGTCAAATAAATTAAAAAAAAATCTTTGTCAAGATTTTAACATCATAATGAATTATGTTTATTTGTTTAAATGTGTATATCTATATTTTTTATTTCTATTACCTAATAAAGATAGCTCTATAAAAAGAATTAAGTTACTAGTTATTATACTTCATGCTTTATTTTATATTTATACATGAATTTATTAAATTACTTTTTGTGTAAGAGATGACTAACATAAGTAGCAAACTTATAGAGAAAGGATACTACTTTATAAGTCAATGATTTACATGAAGATAAAAACACAAATTGAAATTGGAGTATTTTCCACCTTTTGGTCCAAATTAATATATTGTTTCTTAATAATGCTATAATTTTATTTTTAGTATTAGCCGCAAATTTTTTGCCTTTTATGATTTTCAAATATTATACTCTATCTAGACTTTTTATTTCTAAATATATCAAGTTTGACTCTATAACTCTAGGGAATTTCATTCAATAAAATATCACTTTGCTGAGCTCAACAAACCATCAAATTAACTGGTATTAAAAAAATAATAGCTTAAAATTCATTTTTCAAGCACAGCAAATCTTGTGTTTGGGATGATGTATTTTACCTATAGTTGTTTTTCTAAATTAATTCTAGCTCACTCAGTTTGTGATCTTATAGTTCCTTATTTTGAGTGTCAAAATACTTTTCCCTGTTTTTAATGTGATTTTCATATATGCTCATGCAGACAATTGAGGAGCTTGGAAGAATTTTATAGAGTAATAATAAATTTATAATGATGATGATCATGATAAAAATGTCATCAGTAACTTGAATGAACATTTATTATGTACCAGGAAAATATTTAGTGCTTTATTCATTCATTCATCCATTCATTCATCAAACAAGTGTTTATGTGTATCTAGTATGTGCCAAGAAACTGAGATTACAGTGGCTGGAAAAAGTAGATGAAGTTACTGGCCTTATGAAATTTGCATTCCAGTGAGGAAAGGCAGACAACAAAGAAATTAAGACTGAAAATATATAACTGCAGACTATAATGAGAGCTATGAAAAAAATAGAATAGCATAAGGGAAATAGGATATTGATGGGTGGGTGGAATAGAGGTGGTCTACTATTTTACATTAGGAAAGGCCTCATTAATAATGTGACATATATGTAGAGACTTGTAGGATAGGAGGGAGTGGGACATGTAGATATCTGGGTATAAGGTATCCCAAGAAAATAAGAAAAAATACAAAACTCTTGAAAAAACAGCAATCTTTAATTTATAAACTTTATTCCTGATGTTGAGAGATAGGGTAATATACTCATCAGGGATTCTGTTTCAGGGTCTTACTAATTCCAAGGCTGAAGTACATTATATGTTTCTACATGTTCTATTATTGAATCTACATGTTCAGTATCTTTATGTTTTAAATGTTACCCTCCTGTGCAGCTGCCTTCAGCACAGAATGAGTCAATCCCTCCTCTCTGCCTCTGAAGCAACACAGTAATATTTTTCAAGGCATTGGTCCACTAATGAGTGTTAATCAATGATGAAGTTTATATTGAGGAAAAATGGGAAAAGTAGTAGCAATTTAGAATCCCAGACTGACACCTAATTTTGAAATTCAAAATTTCAAATATGAAATCCAGATGAGTCCAAGTGTTTAGGCATAATCAGGCATTTAATCTAAAGTGCGTCACTCCTTTAGCGATTATCTTTCTCGATCCCCAATAAAATGAAAATTAAATATTTATCTATTTGTAAGCATATTTGAAACTGAAATGCAAATAGTATTTTAACATGGTTGGTATTTTATAAACTATTGAAAGGATTAGGCTACTTTTTTGGAAAGACATTTTTGTCATTGTTAAACTGAAAAAAAAAACCATAGCTAATGTTCTTAGATCTTCCTAGGATTTCAAAGAGTTGTAATAGAGTCCCAACAATGCAGGGCTACATTTAGAAAACATGGGTTAACTATTTTTATTTTATTTTTGCACTGAGCATCCAAATTCTAATCTGAGGATATGATTTATTTAGTTTCCATGTAACTGTTTTGGATCTATGTACTTTACTATAAAGGGAAAGTCATATGGTAAAACATAGCATCTCAATGGCTGGGGGATGTTTAATATTGTTATACAGGATGGGTCACAATGCTGTCCAAGGGGAGAATTATCTTACTTTCCAGTCCTACTTGAGAGCAACTAGTCCTACCAAAGAGGCCTTTTATTTTCTCCTGATTCATAGAAGAACATGGATTTCTCAGAAAGCTTTGTTGAAAAACATAGAATTGAAGCATCACTCATTCATGGCAAAATAATGATGATGATGATGATGATACTAATAAGACATTTGTTGATAAAATCTCAGGAAAGACTTCTGTTTATCTGTCATGATGGAATAAAAGGGATCAAATTTATTGTTACCTTAACCAACTAAAATTTTGGATAAAATATGTAAAACAGTAGCTTTCAAGCATTAGACAACAAGCTGTACAGCATAGTGATCTCTGAGGAGGAATAAATGAGGGGGGCCTTACAATTACCCCAGCTTTCTGTCTGCAGTTTCAGGCTAATGTGCAGAGAGAAGGAACCCAAACAGAGCTCAGTAGGGGTCCTGAATTAAGGAGATTGAATATTTGGGGAGGCTACAGTGCCTGGGGTTGAGAAGGCATCACACCTGAGAGGTGAGAACTGTAGGAGAGGGCTCAGCAGTCTAGAGAAGGTTCCCTTCCAGTCTTCAGCCCATTACTAAACAGAGCATTTCTATGAGGAAACTACTTGAAATGAGAGAGAGGAATTGGAGGAATGATTATCAGAGCTCACACAACAGGGCTGTGAATACTTTACCCAAAGCCAGCTTCTTATGTCTGGGGTAACAGGCAGAATGATATGGCCTGTGTAGGAGAGTTAAGTTATACCTAGATTAAAGGCTGGTAGGGTCCTGGCTAACAAATTTAAAAGCAAATCAAAAGGATTGTCACATTATTTCCAAGTAACTTAATTGCAAACCTCAATAAAGTTCAAAATATTTAAAGGATTTATCCCTTTAAAAAATCTGACACTTCACATTTCAATAAAAAATTGCCAGGCAGAGAAGGAAGCAGGAAACGAGGACCCATATGTAAGAAGGAGAAAAGTCAATCAATATAAACATATCCAGAAATGAGACAAATAATGGAATAGTAGAAAGGAACATTAAAAGAGCCATTATATTCTCCAAGTAATCAAGAAGGTGGAAGGAAAATATGAGTATGCTGAGAAATATGAAACATATAAAATAGACCCATTTTGAACTTCTAGAGATGAAAAATACACTGGATAGACTTAATAGCAGATTAAGCACTACACAAGAAAGGATTATAGAACTCGAAGATAAAATTTCACCACTAAGGACTTTACATGAAGTGCAAAAGCAGCGTTCCAGTTTAGTATTAAGTATCAATAAGTATTAATATTAATAACAAATGGGCATTTCTGATGAGCCTGAGTGCCCAATGTAGTCCAAAAGAGACTGGACTGCAGTCTGGACTGGAGCAATAGCAATTTCTTAGTTGAGTTTCTTAAGACTTTGTCATGACTACGTTAATAAGAATTTGCATCAGAACATTCTTTATACACTATGACATATACGTGATTAGCATCTAGATCTCATAGATGTTCTCAACAAATCCTGGAAAGTAACTTCTATGGCAAGAGTCCCAAAATGGTGATCCATAAACAGAGGACAAAACTGACACATAGATATCCTCACTTTTGGTAGTACAATTAAAGTTTAATTTGAATGCCTTCAGATAGTGCATGTGTTCTTCACATTGCCACGGATTCCATAATATCCAGCCTCTAAAATAACTTTAATTGTGACCTTTTGTGAGGGTGTTTTACAAGGTTTCCTGAACTGCCAGAACTCCACATGACTACAAGAGGCAAAGGCAAAGATAGGCAGCCATTGCCTTCCTTGTATTGTAAATTTGTCTTAATAAGACTAATTTGTATTGGGCACACTACACATTACCTGTACAGTACCAGAAATACTAAGAAACGTAATTGTATAGCTGTGCACAGGCAAAGCACTTATGTCAAGCATATCTAAATATATATCTTGGTTTCTCCTTTGAAAATATTTACAGAAATGATATGAACCTAATGATAACAAAAAAGATACATAATTGCACATTGTCTTCCAAAATGTGCTGAGGTATTAAGAAAGCTAAACCTAGAAAATAAAATTCAAACTTCTTAAAACAACTATGTAAATTCCTTCATTTTTAGTCATAGCAGGTTCAGTGTTTGACCTGTAAAGCTCATAAAGACTGGAGACCTCACTTTCTTCTTGAGCAGCATTGTTGAGCTCTTTGCTTGCAGTTCAAGCTGAAGAGCATTCCTATTAAGGTGGTTTGTTTGTTTGTTTGTTTACCTTTCTAAATCATTTTCTTGAAATGAAGGCTCTTCCTTACTTTGTCCTTGGTTATGGAAAATAAGATTACTAACCTCTTGCTGATCACTAACTGTTGCTGAATGTAGCAAGGATATAATTGTTCAGATAATCCTCCAGCCTTCTTTATGTATTAGATGTCCTTTATACTTTGAATTTGGGCAACCTTTGGAATACTCTCTCATATATGAAGTTACTTCATTTCATTACTGAGTTTAATAATTCATAATTGAAGTAACTGAAGAAAATTTAAGGGTAAGGGATTTGAGCCCACTATGGATTATTATTTCTACATGGTCATTTGGATGTTTAGAATTGTGCTTAATAATATTTCATGGCAATTCTGCAA
>PISX010026257.1:0-24750 GCA_004024625.1 Mellivora capensis | reverse complement strand
ACACCCAGTGCTCCATGCAATGTGTGCCCTCCACAATACCCACCACCAGGCTCCCCCAACCTCCCACCCCCCGCCCCTTCAAAACCCTCAGGTTATTTTTCAGAGTCCATAGTCTCTCATGGTTCATCTCCCCCCCAATTTCCCTCAACTCCCTTCTCCTCTCCATCTCCCCATGTCCTCCGTGTTATTTGTTATGCTCTGCAAGTAAGTGAAACCATATGATAATTGACTCTCTCTACTTGACTTATTTCACTCAGCATAATCTCGTCCAGTCCGGTCCATGTTGCTACAAAAGTCGGGTATTCATCCTTTCTGATGGAGGCATAATACTCCATAGTGTATATGGACCACATCTTCTTTATCCATTCGTCTGTTGAAGGGCATCTTGGTTCTTTCCACAGTTTGGCGACCGTGGCCATTGCTGGTATAAACATTGGGGTACAGATGGCCCTTCTTTTCACCACATCTGTATCTTTGGGGTAAATACCCAGTAGCACAATTGCAGGGTCATAGGGAAGCTCTATTTTTAACTTCTTGAGGAACCTCCACACTGTTCTCCAGAGTGGCTGCACCAACTTGCATTCCCACTAATAGTGTAAGAGGGTTCCCCTTTCTCCACATCCTCTCCAACACATGTTGTTTCCTGTCTTGCTGATTTTGGCCATTCTAACTGGTGTGAGGTGGTTTCTCAATGTGGTTTTAATTTGAATCTCCCTGATGGCTAGTGATGATGAACATTTTTTCATGTGTCTGATAGCCATTTGTATGTCTTCATTGGAGAAGTGTCTATTCATATCTTCTGCCCATTTTTTGATGTGATTATCTGTTTTGCATGTGTTGAGTTTGAGAAGTTTTTTATAGATCCTGGATATCAACCTTTTGTCTGTACTGTCATTTGCAAATATCTTCTCCCATTCCATGGGTTGCCTCTTTGTTTTGTTGACTGTCTCCTTTGCTGTGCAGAAGATTTTGATCTTGATGTATTTGGGTTCTTTCCAAATTTCTTCTTGTGATTGAATTCTAGCTTCAGAGCATTGTGGTCTGAAAATATGCAGGGAATGATCCCAATCTTTCCGTACTGGTTGACACTTGATTTGTGACCCAGGATATGATCTATTCTGGAGAATGTTGCATGTGCACTAGAGAAGAATGTGCATTCTGTTTCTTTAGGATGGAATGTTCTGAATATATCTGTGATGTCCATCTGGTCCTGTGTGTCATTTAAGGCCTTTATTTCCTTGTTGATCTTTTGCTTGGATGATCTGTCCATTTCAGTGAGGGGAGTGTTCAAGTCCCCTACTATTATTGTATTATTGTTGATGTGTATCTTTGATTTTGTTATTAGTTGGTTTATGTAGTGACTGCTTCCATGTTAGGGGCATGATATTTAAAATAGTTTGATCTTGTTGGACAGACCCTTTGAGTATGATATAGTGTCCTTATTCATATTTTATTATAGTCTTTGGCTGCAAATCTAATTGATCTAAGAATTGCTACCTCAGCTTTCCTTTGATGTCCATTAGCATGGTAAATTTATTTCCACCTCCTCAGTTTAAATCTGGAGGTGTCTTCGGGTCTAAGATGAGTTTCTTATAGGCAGTATATTGATGAGTTTTGTTTTTATATCCATTCTGATACCCTGTGCTTTTTGATTGGGGCATTTAGCCCATTTACATTCAAGGTAACTATTGGAAAATATTAATTTAGTGCCTTTGTATTGCCTTTAAGGTGACTGTTAGTTTATATTGTTTCTGTTCCTTTCTGGTGTACTACTTTAAGGCTCTCTCTTTGCTTAGAGCACCCCTTTCAATATTTCCTGTAGATCTGGCTTGATGTTTACAAATTCTTTTAGTTTTTGTTTGTCCTGGAAGCTTTTTATCTCTCCTTCTATTTTCACTGATAGCCTAGCTGAATATAGTATTCTTCGCTGCATGTTTTTTTTCATTTTGTGCTCTGAATATATCATGCCAGTTTTTTCTGGGCTGCCAGATCTCTATGGATAAGTCTGTTGCCAATCTAATATTTTTACCATTGTATGTTATAGACTTCTTGTCTCAGACTGCTTTCAGATTTTTCTCTGTGTCATTTAGACTTGTAAATTTTATTATTAGATGATGGGGTGTGGACCTATTCTTACTGATTTTGAGGGGGGGTCTCTGCACCTCCTGGATTTTGATGTTTGTTCCCTTTGCCATGTTTAGGAAATTCTCTACAATAATTCACTCCAATATACCTTCTTCCCCCCCCCCCTTCTTCTTCTTTTGGGATCCCAATTATTCTAATATTGTTTCATCTTAATGTAGCAGTAATCTCTCAAATTCTTCCTTCATGGTCCAGTAGTTGTTTGTCTCTCTTTTGCTCAACTTCTTTTTTCTCCATCATTTGGTCTTCTATATCACTAACTCTCTCTTCTGCCTCATTTATCCTAGCAGTAAGAGCCTCCATTATTTATTGCACCTCATTAATAGCTTTTTTTAATTTCAGCTGGTTAGATTTTAGTTCTTTTATTTCTCGAGAAAGGGCTTTTATTTCTCCATAAAGGGTTTCTCTAATATCTTCCATGCCTTTTTTGAGCCCAGCTAGCACCTTGAGTATCATCATTCTGAACTCTAGATCTGACATATTACCAATATCCATATTGATTAGGTCCCTAGCCTTCAGTACTGCCTCTTGTTCTTTTTTTTTGTGGTGAGTTTTTCTGCCTACTCATTTTATCCAGATAAGAATATGTGAAGGAACGAATAAAATACTAAAAGGGTGGCAAACACCCCAGAAAAATGTGCATTAACCAAATAAGAAGAGACCCCAAATCGTGTGGCGGAAGGAAGGGGATAAAAAGAAGTTAATATATATATATATATATATATATATATATATATATATATATAGAGAGAGAGAGAGAGAGAGAGAGAGAGAGAGAACAGAGCCACCCACTTAGTTTTGGGTGTATTCTGGTCTCTTAGAAGAAATTATCTCTCAAAGTTTTAAAGAAAGAAACACACACACACACACACACACACACACACACACATATGTGTATGTATAAAATAAGAGTAAACACAATGAAAGGATGGAATATGACAGTAAAGATGAAATTAAAAAAAAAATTCTAAAAAAGTAGTTGACAAGATAAGTTGTTTCGGAAAACAAAGAAAAATAATGTGGGGAGAATTTGTTCAGGCTGGAGACTAGAACAAAGCCCTGTGCTAGATTTAGGGTATAGTTTGATCTATTAGAAGAAGTTGTATCCCAAAAATTTTTAGAAGGAAAACCCCTATGTGTATACAAAATATCAAGTTAGATACATTGAAGGATAAAATATGACTATAATAATGAGGGATCTAAAAGTATTTTTTAAGAAAGGTATTGTTAAGACAAAGTAGTTAAAAAACATTAAAAGAGGAAAGAGTAAAAGTTTAAAAAATTAGAATAAGAAAAACAAGAAAATTTAATTAACTTTGCAGGACTAAGGAATCATGGGGAGAAAGCCCTGAATTCCATGCTTTGCTTTCCCCTCCTCTGGAATTCCACCGTTCTCCTTGATCAGTGAGCTTTGTCTTGGCTGGATGTTCTTGATGATCTTCTGGGGGAGGGGGATGCTGCTGTGATTCTCAAGTGTCTTTGCCCGAGGCAGATTTGCACGGCCCTTGTCAGGGGCTGGGCTAAGTAAACTGCTAGGGTTCCCTTGGCAGCTTTTGTTCCCTGAATGCTTCCTGTAGAGCTCTGGAGGCTGGGAATGAGAATGGCGGCCTTCCAATCTCTGTCATGGAGGAGCCAAGAGCTTGGGGTCCCACTTCTCAGTGTGGCCTTGGAGAAAAGCACTCAATCACTCTTGTCCTCCTGGTCTCCAGCTGCACTCTGTGCTCATCTGACCTGTGACTGAGCATCTTTGTCTCTGGAACACAGCCCCATTTAGATTCTCCAAACCCAGCAGATTCCTGCTGCTCATCTTCCAGGAGGGGTCTCCCCATATCTGCCACTTGTGGGGTCCCTGCTCAAAGAGCAGTGGTCTAACTGTGCCATGGATCACAGTTTAAGGTAACCCCGAGCTGAGAGCTCACTCCTCAGCTCCATGTCTGTAGCTGGCTTCCCTGCTCTAATACCTGTGAGCTCTGCTACACTCAGACACTCCCGATCCTTCTGTGGGATCTGAGATCATGTGTGGGACCTGAGACCATGCAGTCCCCGCAAGGACTCCACTGCCACTTAGCCTCTGGAGCAATGTTCCTCAGTGGAGCAGACTTTTAAAAGTTTTGATTTTGTGCTCCATTGCTCCGCCACTTGCCAGGAGCTGTTCCCTCCCCCTGTGGTCCATCTGCCTGTCATTCAGATTCACTTCTCTGCACGTTCTACTTTTCAGAAAGTGGCCGATTGTCTTTTTGTAGAATTGCTGCTCTTCTTTTCTTTGACCTCCTGTTGGGCTTGTAGGTGTTCAGAATGTTTTGATAACTATCTAACTGAACTCCTGCGACCTGATGTCCTCTCATCCTGGTACTCCTCTGCCATCTTGACTGAGTCCCAGGTCAGTTTTTACCTATGCCCAGTATTCATCTGTATCTGTGCTGTGTGGGCATGCTCAGGCCAGGTGCATTCCAGAGAGATAAGTGAAACCACAGAGTTGCAAAGTGCCTCAGCCTTCAGGGAGTGAGCTCCCTGAGGGTGTGGAGGATATAGGAGTATGTGTGGGGAGGATAACTTTGACTGAGCCACAAATAATCTTTTGACTAGGATTGCTAAAGAGAAGCATTTAGACGAGGCACTAGAGCAGATGATTTAGATGTATTATATGTTCTTTCTCTAATATTACATTCAGCTTAACAGTTTTTAGGGCATCAACCACATGCCAGGTATTGTGCTAGATGTTGATGGTAAAATGCAGACATTAGAAGAGAGTCCACATAACTTTAGGGAGTCACAGTCCAGCAGGGGAAATAGACAGATTGGTGTGATTAAAATATAAGATGGGTGTAAATTGGGCCAGCTCCTAGGGCAACCTGAAGGTGCCTATGGGCTTCCTGGATACTTTCTGGTGAGCTGATTGTAGAGGAGGTAATGGGAGAGAGATGACAAGGGTTGCATGATGGACACCTTCTAGGAGGAGGATAACTGAACTTAGGCCAGAGGTGGATCACTGCTGAGCATGTGGGGAAATCCCAGGGAGTTTTGTATTTACTGTCTAGACAGTAAGAAGACCAGGACTGTGACAAGAGATAGAAGAGGTATACCTGCATCTGTTTTTCAGTTTTGGTGACTGAGAAGTGGGTCCTCTCCCAAATGCAGTGACATCAGGAAGACCATCTGGTAGGAGCTACCAAAAATCAACTTCAGAGAGATTGTAGTGAGGCTTGCCAGGCATTTGAAAAGTTGAGATTGTAAAAATTATTTCAGAACTGTTCAGCCTTGTGTCAATTTCCTCATGCTGCTATAAACACTGTGGGGTTAGTATTTCATTCTGGACACTGACAGCTTAACTCCTACCCTATGCTCTTGGCTTCTACAAAAGGCTGACTTTTCATGATACAGCCTGTCCCATGCTGCCCGACCCCCATCTGCCTCCACATCCTGCCTGCTGTAGCCAATTGTTCCAAACACAAGTGCTTGACCAGTCTTGGCAGTGTGGATTTAAGAACCTGGACAATCCTCCTCAGAAGTGGAAGTTGTGAGTTTATAACCTAAGTATTGTTAGCAGCTCTATTTTTATATTTTTGGCCATGTAGAGAAAGATGATCTCAAGTGCATGAAAATTAGGATGACATCCCGAGAAAGCAAATAGGAGAGGCAGAAGTGGAATGTAGTGATATTGGTCCTATGCTGAGACCTTGGGATTGTCATGTCCCAATGGAAAGTCCTCCCTGCTCTTTTCATAGCTTCTTTTTTTTTTTTTTTTTTTTTTGATGCAGAAAAAGCATTTGACAAAATCCAGCATCCGTTCCTGATTAAAACACTTCAAAGTATAGGGATAGAGGGAACATTCCTGAACTTTATAAAATCTATCTATGAAAGACCCACAGCAAACATCATCCTCAATGGGAAGAAGCTCACAGCCTTCCCGTTGAGTTCAAGAACACGACAAGGATGCCCACTCTCACCACTCTTGTTCAACATAGTGTTAGAAGTCCTAGCAACAAAAATCAGACAACAAAGAGAAATAAAAGGTATCCAAATTGGCAAGGAAGAAGTCAAGAAGAGCCAAATTGGCAAGAAGAAGTCAAGGAAGAAGAGAGAGCCATCTCTCTCTTCGCAGATGACATGATACTCATAGCTTCCTTTTTGATGCTTCTTTGAATTTTGTGAGCCAGAGTCTCCTCTTTTTAGTTAAATTTAATTAATGTGTCTTCATTGTCTACTTATATATTATATTTACAAATACATATCATAGTTCTGGTTGTATAAGCTCACAGGTGGTAAGTAGCTTGCTGAAGATCAAAGATAACATGGAAAAGACCAGATTCCAATTCAGATCAATCTGACCATGTATTCAGCAGCTTTTTTGTCACAGCTTTCATAAGTAGCAACCTACATATCTCTATGATTAATATCACAAAATTTATTTCTCACTCATGCTAAGTCCAATGTGGATGCTCCTAGATAGACAGCCCCTGCTCCAGGGGGCCTCTTCTGAGGACTGACCATTTTGTGATTTCAGTTCTCTTGGCACCATCCAGCTTCTGGAGGAGAAAAGCAGGCTGGGATGGAAAATCTTTCATTCAATACTAAACAACTGCATCCAGAGAATGACTGACAAGATTTCCACTGGCATTGCATCAGTAAGAACCAGTGATATGATCGTACCTCAATGCAGACTGCTGGGATGTCAGTGCTTGGCCAAGCAACCCTAGCTTTGCCATGGGTGGGGGCAATGATCCTTGGGATCTTTCCTGACCTTATCACGGATTCCAAGGCCTAGATTCTTGGCTTCACTAAGGATCAAAGGAAAAACATAGGTGATGAGCTCTAGGAGACCCTAGATTGAGCTGTGGTATAAGACTGGGTGACATCTGGTCATCATGTAGAAAGAAAAAAGCTGAACCTTATTATATCATAAACACCCAGCCATAAACAAAGATGCTCTTTTCCATACACATGATCTTGGTTTTCATGGGTTTAGTTGACAAGAATGTGGGGGTACTGTACACCTGCAAGCATAGCCTTAATGCCATGCATTTTCCCTATTGAAGTGAGTCAGGAAAGAAGCAAGAAGAAGCCAATATGAGAAGAAACCAGTTATAGAAAATCATAGAGTAGGAAGTCCGCAATGAAATATAAACCCTGTCCCCAGACCTGAGAGTGAGAAGAAGTGGTCAGGGGTTGTTCTTTATCTTCTGACTTTTTGGCCCCTATGATATCACCATAATAAAACATGTCTTTTTTTTTTTTTTTCCCAATTAGAGTCCTGCTTTTCCTCACTTATGTGACATTAGAAGTGTTGTAGGACTCCAAGGGAATCCTTGTGGTTATGACAGCAGTGTGGGTTCTGCTCTAAGCCTTCCAAGGTGGGATTAAATGGACTCATATAACCTTGAGACAAGTCCCCCAAGACCTGGCACTTGTCCCCATCACAACTCACTCACACATGTGAACACATTGCTGTCTGCTTTGGACCTCTAAAGATGGAACACCCCTGGCTCCTAGTGTTTTAAGCATGCTCCATAATATAAATGAAACTTAAATAAGTTTGCAAGGACTTCCCTAAGAAACTCACTTTACTTTTTCCTGTGCAGTAGAATGGAGTGATTCCTGCTCTGGTGATTTCTGAACGGGTTCTACACTAAAATAACATTAAAGACACTACTTTCTGAGAATCTTGGAATCTGTTTACAATATAATTAACATAGTAATCAGAGGCAGTTAATGAGACATAAAAACAAAAACAAAACAAAACAAAATTACCTGTGGCTTTAAACTGTCATTAAATTATAAAACTATAGGAACAATGACAAATCCTGTTTTTCTAGTGAATTCTCAGGCACACTATCTTCTGTGAGGCTTTGAAGTAAGAAAAAAATAATCAATTCATCTCTCTCTAAGACCTTAGCTTATACAACATCTGCTGATGGTATAAAAGCCATCACTGCTAATACAAGGTTTCTACCAAAGCAAAGGTATTTTTCATACTATTACCAAGAAAAGAAGGTTGAGTTATTTATTCCCAGGGTAAAGATATAATATATATATAATATATTAATTATTATTATTTAATTATATATAATTATATTCCTATTTATTTATTTAATGATTTATTTATTATGTTTAATCATATATAATTATATAACTGATTAATTTATATATATATATATTTTTTTTTTTTCTGCCAGATTTTGGTTTCTGAAGAGTTCATAAAAATAACTGGCAGCATTCAGTTGAGAGGTAGTGGGGCTATCTCTAGAGTCTCCATAGGTGCTAACTCTAGAGTGTGGACCAGGAAGGGATGACAGGCATGGGTGAATAGCCAAAGCCTCTGCTGATCCAGAACTTCTTCCATGATGGAGCTGACAGGGTGGGTGAGCACACCTAGGGCTACACAGGATCATGAAGGGGCATAAAGACTGATAAAGACTGATAAAGTGTGGTGAGTCCACATGGCACTCACAGAGCTCTACAGAAAAGGTAATGGCAACCACACTTAAGCCTTACTGTACACCTCTCTGCAAAGTAAAATTGCTTTAAATTTTCAGATGAGAATACACATTCAGAGTGGCGAAGTGAGTTGTTAATGGGAAGCAGTATATTGGCTGACTCCATATACCAGGCTCTTTCCACTGCATCAAGTGCCCTCTGGAATGTGATCTGAGAATGCTATTCTCCAAGATGGTTACCTTCTGTAGAACAAGGTCTGTCAACAATTCATCTCCATAGAGAGCATTTATAGCAAGAAAAATGTAACTCAAAAGTCTCTCTTTCACATGTAAGCCATCAAAAGATGGTATTCTCCATTTCTTAGTCTTAATTTTTATTTACTACATTATTGCTCCCTTGTTGGATTCACTCTTCTAGCATCCCCAAGGTCATCCCTTTTTAATACTATATATGGAAAACTCACTTGTAGTCAAGTTGGTCATTCCACTGTCCATTTTCTGTTTATCCTGCTTCCTCACCTAGAATGAAACATCCATGCTACTCTAAGCAGATCATAATTAGATCAACACCAATCACTTACTATTAAGTGATTATTACTAAGTAATTTGTATTACTTGTTTTCAAAATGGAAGTGCTGGAGATAGGTAATCCAGATTTCCTGCTGTTCTTTCCACCAAAAAGATTGACTACCTTATGCCAACTTATCCAGGCTCATTGCATTAACATAATTCAGAGCTTCTATTTGCATTAATTTTAATTTACAAATTTAAACATTCTCTCTATATTCAACCATGGTAAAACACAGTTGGCTTTCCTTCCCTCACCCTGGAAAATAAAAACAAATTAAAACAGAAATTTCAATATTAGAAACTACATTTTACCTGTGTTGACAAATGGTTTTATTTTAAAAATAAATGGTTTTATTTTATGTTATCCTCAATAAACTGGACACATTGGAGAACTACATGCAAAAGAGTGAAATTGGACATTATTTTTCCATAAAAATAAACTCAATGTGGAGTAAAGACTTACATATAAAACTAGAATCTATAAAACTCCTGGAAGAAAACAGAAGCAATAGACTCTTGGACATTAGTCCTAGCAATATTATTATGGATCTGTTATTTCAGGTGAGGGCAACAAAAGCGAACTAAAACAAAACAAATGGGACTATATCAAACTAAAAATCTTCTGCACAGAAAAAAAAAAAATAAGATGAAAAGGAACCCTACTGAATGTGGGAGGAGATTCACAAAAGATATACCCGATAAGTGGTTAATATTCAAAATATATAAATAACTTACACAACTCAATATTTTAAAAAATGTAATTAAAAATGGACAGATGAGGTGCCTGGGTGGCTCAGTGGGTTAAAGCCTCTGCCTTCAGCTCAGGTCATGATCCCAGGGTCCTGGGATCAAGCCCTGCATCGGGCTCTCTGCTAAGCAGGGAGCCTGCTTCCTCCTCCTCTCTCTCTCTCTCTCTGCCTGCCTCTCTGCCTACTTGTGATCTGTCAAATAAATAAATAAAATCTTTAAAAAAATGGACAGATGGCCTGAATAGATATTTCTTCAAAAATGGCCAACAGACACATGAGAAGATGTTCAATGTCATTACTCATCAGTGGAGTTTTCTCAGAAAATTTAAAAATGGAACTACCATATGATCCAGCAATTCCACCTTTGGATATTTATCCAAAAAAAAAAAAAAAAAAAAAAAAAAAAAAAAAAAAAAAAAAAAAAAACCAAAAAACAAACAAACAAAAAACCCCCACTAATTCAAAGTGATACATACACACTTACATTCATTGCACCCGTATTTACAATAGTCTACATATGAAAGCAGCCTAAGTGTCCATTCATAGATAAATGGATATCTATATTCATAGATAAATAGATAAATACACTGAAATATTATCCAGCCATTAAAAAGGATAAAGTATTGCCCTTTGTGATGAGATGGATGGAGAGCATAGTATGCCAAATGAAATAAGTCAGAGAAAGACAAATGCCATTTGATTTCATTTAAATATGTAATCTAAAAAACAAAGCAAGCAAACAAAACAAAACAAAAACAGACTCATAGAAAATAGAGAATAGTCTGGTGGGGAAGATGGTGGGAGTATTGGTGAAATAAGGAAGGGTATTAAAAGGTACAATCCTCCAATATAAAATAAATAAGATGAAATGCAATGTACAACATAGGGGATATAATTAATAATATTGCAATGACTGTATGGTGATGTGTGATGGCTAGATTTATTTTGGTGATTGTTTTATAATGTACATTAATGTTGAATCACTTTGTTGTACTTCTGAAACTAATATAATATTGCTTGTCAAATATACCTTAATTTTAAAAAATCATAAATAAAATTTTATAAAAAGGAAATTGGAAACAGACAAGAGACCACTTTTCTATCATAATAAAAATTTCTGCCTTAAAAACAAGAATCCTATAAACTGATCTCTTTCATAGAGTCAAAATTCCAAACAATATTTCATCAAATGGGACCTAACAGTATACTAAAAGAATCCATACGTCACACTACATACAAAACTTAACTTAAAGTGCCTCATAGATCAATGTAAGACCTACACAATTAAATTTGCAGAAGATGACAAAGGAGAAAAAATGTTGTGACCTTGGATTAAGCAAAGCTGTTTTTTAGTAATGAGACCAAAAGCATAATATATCAGGGAAATTCCCATTAAATGCAAAATTAGATGTTACTACAGACCCACTAGTATATATAAATTAAAAAGTCTGCCTATACCGAATGCTAGTGAGGATGTAGAGGAACTAGAGTTCAAATATGCTGCTGGTAGAGATGTAAGAGAAAAAAAAAAAAAAAAAACATAGAAAGAAAGAAGTGGTACCACCACCACGGAAAACAGTTTAGCAGTTTCTTAAAATGTTAAATATGCATCTATCTACTATATGATCCGGTTTTCATTTCCAGATACCTACTATCCTGAAGGCTACCATTTCATAGACTTTGTCTAATTTTAGTATATGTGCTGCCGAAGCAAGCACGACTTTGTCTATTTTTATTGTTGTTAGCTTTCTTTAGGCAGGAAGGTAAATCCAGTCTCCCTTGCTTCCTCTGGCTAGAAGCAGAAGTTTATGAGCAGTTTAAGGCACACAGCATTAAGTGCAGAGCATATACACATCTGCTGATATAACTGTCACTAGTGGCTTTCCATTGGTTACCAAAGCCATTTTTGGGTTGCCCTTCCTACTAACTCTACTTTTCTGTTGCCATCAATGGCTGAGGTCATCCCCAGTTGCCACGACTAGAAATCTAGTCATGGCTCTAGGATCTCATACTGGCTACTGCATTTCATTTTGATAGAAATATTTTAGCCTATGCTCTATACAACATACTGGTGGTAGAGGAATTCATCACAGTCCTCAACATGAAAAAGAGACAAGTCATTCAGACATTCCAGGTTGATATGAAGGACATAGTGATGAGGGCATGGCCATGCTGAGGAAAGGTAATCTCTGAACCCTGGGTATATTCTTCAGAATCTGTGCTTAGCCCTGTTTCAAGCAATGTCCATAGAAGACAACCCAGTCCAAACAATGCTTGTTGGGTTTGCAATTCTATAATATTGGAATCTGATCTGATAGTCATCTAATTTCTCTCTACGATAATCCTATTAGTAGGCATTATTATTGACATACATAAGAAACTGATGCTTAGAAAATTTAAAGACAAATTAAGTGTCATTCTTTTAACCACTGGTGAAAATTTAGGTGAAAAATGAGATATTTCCATGATCTACAAAATCTGTTTTTTCTGTTATATACTGAACATAAGGCATAAAGCACAGTTCCTAGAACACAACAGGTACTTGATCATTACAAGTTTTAGCACTTCTATTACTGAATCTAGTTAGCTGGAAAAGAATATAATTATACCCATATATCTCACTCTCATGTTCTCCCTAACTTGGTCCTCCCAAATTCCTTTTACTCTCTTGGTATTAATCCTGAAATTCAGAATGTTTTGAAAGAGCTCATATGTTTCTTCATTTTTACCCATATCAGGGTGACAAAATACTACTGTTCTCTACTTTTTGTTAGTATGTCACTTCCTTCCTTAATCTGTTCCCAATCACTTCTTGAAGATTCTACCCTGAACAAGGAAACATTCATCTTTTCTCTGATTTGGAAGCCCTGTGTGTGTGTGTGTGTGTGTGTGTGTGTGTGTGTGTGTATATATATATATATATATATATATATATATATATATATATATATATAATATTATATATATATTATTGTTTCAGTGTTCCAAGATTCATTGTTTATGCACCACACCCAGTGCTCCATGTAATACATTCCCTCTTTAATACACATCACCAGGCCCTCCCAATCCCCCACCCTCTCCCCTTCAAAACCCTCAGTTTGTTTCTCAGAGTCCCGAGTCCCTCATGGTTCATCTCCTCCTCCAATTTTCCCACAACTCAATTCTCCTCCCCTTCTTCCAATGTCCTCCATCTTATTCCTTATTCTACATAAGTCAGTGAAACCATATGATAATTGACTCTCTCTGTTTGACTTATTTTACTCAGCATAATCTCATCCAATCCTGTCCATGTTGATACAAATCTTGAATATTCATCCTTTCTAATGGCTGAGTAATATTCCATTGTTTATATGGACCACATCTTCTTTATCCATTAGTCTGTTGAAGGGCATCTTGGCTCTTTCCACAGTGTGGCAACTGTGGCCATTGTTGCTATGAACATTGGGGTACAGATGGCCCTCCTTTTCACTACCTCTGTATCTTTGGGGTAAATACCCAGTAGTGTAAATGCAGGGTCAAGGGTAGCTCTATTTTTATTTCTTAAGGAATCTCCACACTGTTTACCAAAGTGTCTGCACCAACTTGCATTCCCACCAAGAGTGTAGAGGGTCCCCCTTTCTCCACATCCTCTCCAACACTTGCTTCTTGTCTTGTTAATTTTGGCCATTCTAAGTGGTGTAAGGTTGTATCTCAATGTGGTTTTGATTTGAATTTTCCTGATGGCTAATGATGATGAACATTTTTCATGTGTCTGTTAGCTATTTGTATGTCTTCTTTGGGGAAGTGTCTGTTCATATCTTCTGCCCATTTTTTGATGTGATTATCTGTTTTTTAACTGTTGAGTTTGAGGAGTTCTTTAAATCTTGGATATCAGCCTTTTGACTGTAGTGTCATTTGCAAATATTTTCTCCCATTCCATGGGTTGCCTCTTTGTTTTTTTGACTGTCTCCTTTGCCACACAGAAGATTTTGATCTTGATGAAGTCCCAAAAATTCATTTTTGCTTTTGTTTCCCTTGCCTTTGGAGACATGTCTTTTTTTTTTTAATTGTTATTTATTTGTCAGAGAGAGAGGGAGAGAGAGCGCGAGCACAGGCAGACAGAGTGGCAGGCAGAGGCAGAGGGAGAAGCAGGCTCCCCACTGAGCAAGGAGCTCGATGTGGGACTCGATCCCAGGACGCTGGGATCATGACCTGAGCCGAAGGCAGCCACTTAACCAACTGAGCCACCCAGGCGTCCCTGGAGACATGTCTTGAAAGAAGTTCCTGTAGCCGATGTCAGAAAGGTTGCTGCCTATGTTCTCCTCTAGGATTTTGATAGATTCCTGCCTCATGTTGAGGTCTTTTATCATTTTGAGTTTATCTTTGTGTACAGTGCAAGAGAATGTTCAAGTTTCACTCTTCTATACATAGCTTTCCAACTTTCCCAGCACCATTTATTGAAGAGACAGTCTTTTTACTGCTGGATATTTTTTCCTGCTTCGTTGAATATTATTCACAAATCGATCAGTGTGACAGAACAAATCAATAAGAGAAGAGAGGAAAAAACACATGGTCCTCTCAATTGATGCCAAAAAGCATTTAACAAGATACAGCATCCATTCCTGATTAAAAAGCTTCAAAGTATAGGGACAGAGGGAACATTCCTCAAATTCATAAAATCTATCTATGAAAACCCCACTCTGAATATCATTCTCTATGGGGAAAAGCTGACCGCCTTCCTACTGAGATCAGGAAAATGACAAAGATGCCCATTCTCACCACCATTGTTCAACATAGTACTAGAAGTCCTAGCAACTGCAATCAGACAACAAAAAGAAATACAAGGTATTCAAATTGGCAAAGAAGAAGTCAAACTCTCACTCTTCGCAGATGATATGATACTTTATATGGAAAACCCAAAAGACTCCACCCCCCAACTACTAGAACTCAAACAGCAATTTAGTAATGTGGCAGGATACAGAATCAATGCACAGGAATCAGTTGCTTTCTTATACATTAACAATGAAAATATCAAATGGGAAATTAGAGAATCAATTCCATTTACCATAGCACCAAGAACCATAAGATACCTGGGAATAAACTTAACCAAAGAGGTAAATGATCTGTACTCAAGGAACTACAGAACACTCATGAGAGAAATTGAAGAAGACACAAAAAGATGGAAAATCATTCCATGCTCATGGATTGGAAGTATAAAGATTGTTAAAATGTCCTTACTTCCCAGAGCAATCTATACTTTCAATGTCATCCCAATCAAAATTCCACTGGCATTTGCAAAGTGCTCGAACAAACAATCCTAAAGCATGTATGAAACCAGAAAAGACCCCGAATTGCTAAGGAAATGTTGATAAAGAAAAACAAAAGTACGGACATCATGTTTCCTGATTTCAAGCTTTACTACAAAGCCATGATCAACAAGATAACATGGTACTGGCACAAAAACAGACACATAGACCAGTGGAACAGATAATTTTCGCTAATTTTGGCGAGGTGTGAGGTGGAATCTATTCAGGTTGTCAATTTCATCCTGGTTCAATTTTGGGAGTTTATATTTTTCCAGGAATGCATCCATTTCATCTAGGTTGCTTAACTTATTGGCATATAACTGTTGATAATAGCTTCTGATGATTGTTTCTACTTCCTTGGTGTTAGTTGTGATCTCTCCCTTTTCATTCATAATTTTATTAATTTGAGCTTTCTCTCTTTTCTTTTGGATTACTGTGGGCATTGGTTTATCGATCTTATTGATTCTTTCAAAAAACCAGCTTCTAGTTTCATTGATATGTTGTACTGTATCTCTTGTTTCTACCTCATTTATCTCTGCTCTAATCTTGATTATTTCCCTTCTTGTGTGTGGAGTTGGTTTAATTCGTTGTTGATTCTCCAGTTCTTTAAGGTGTTGCGACAGCTGGTGTATTCTGGATTTTTCAATTTTCAATTTTTTTGAGGGTGGCTTGGATGGCTATATATTTCCGCCTTACGACCGCCTTTGCTGTATCCCAAAGGATTTGGACTGAAGTGTCTTCACTCTCATTGGTTTCCATGAATTGTTTAAGTTTTTCTTTGATCTCCTGGTTGATCCAAGCATTCTTTAGCAAAGTGGTCTTTAGCTTCCAGGTGTTTGAGTTCCTTCTAAACTTTTCCTTGTGGTTGAGCTCCAGTTTCAAAACATTGTGATCTGAGAAATGCAGGAAAGAATCTCAAAGTTTTGGTATCAGTTGAGTCCTGATTTGTGATCCAGTATGTGGTCTATTCTGTAGAAGGTTCCATGTGCACTTGAGAAGAATGAGCATTCTATTGTTCTCCAGTGGAATGTTCCGTATATATCTATGAGGTCCATCTAGTCCAATGTGTCATTCAATGGTTCTGTTAGTTTATTGATTTTCTGCATGGATGATCTGTCTATTACTGAGAGAGGTGTGTTAAGATTTACTACTATCACTGTATTCATATCAATATGAGTCTTTATCTTAATTAATAGTTTTCTAATGTAATTGGCTGCTCCCATATTGGGGACATAGATATTTTGAATTGTTAGATCATCTTGGTGGATAGTCCCTTTAAGAATAATGTAGTGACCTTCTGTATCTCTGACTACAATCTTTAGTTTAAAATCTAATTTATTTGATATGAGAATTGCTACCCCAGCCTTCTCTTGAGACCCATGGGCATGAAAGATGCTTCTCTATCCCTTCACTTTCAATCTGTGTGTATCCTTGGGTTCGAAATGGGTCTCCTGTAGACAACATATGGATGGGTCCTGTCGTTTTATCCAATCTGCAACCCTGTGTCATTTTATGGGCGCATTTAGACCTTTCACATTGAGAGTGATTATTGATAGATACTTTTTTATTGATATCGTGTTACCTTTGAAGTCTTTCTTTCTGTAGATTGTCTCTATATTTCTATTCGATGATATTCGTAGGATTTTTCCTCTTTTATAGAATCCCCCTTAATATTTCTTGCAGTGTCGGCTTGGTGGTCCCATGCTCTTTTAAGGCTTGCCGGTCTTGGAAACTCTTTATCTCTCCATCCATTTTGAATGTCAGTCTTGCTGGATAAATTATTCTTGGCTGCATGTTCTTCTCATTTAGTTCCCTGAATATATTTTGCCATCCGTTTCTGGCTTGCCAGGTTGCTGTGGACAGGTATGACGTTATTCTGATGGGCTTTCCTCTGTATGTAAGAAGCTTTTTTGTCCTAGCTGCCTTCAAGAGAGTTTCTCTAGAATTATAATTCCTCATTCTTACTATCAGGTGTCTCGAGGTGTTTCAAGAAATTAAAATCATCGTGGGTTGGGACCACTCTGCCTCTAGTACATGAATGCTGGTTCCATTTGCGAGATTCAGAAAATTTTCATGGATAACCTGTTCCACTATATCTTCTGGACTTCTTTCTTTCTCCTCCCCTTTAGGGATTCCAATAATTCTGACATTTGAATGTTTCATGGCATCATTTATTTCCCTGATTCTGTTTTTGTGGCTTCTAAGCTGTTTGTTCCAGGCTTCCTCCTGATCCTTTCTCTCTATCTGTTTGTCCTCCAGATCTCTAATTCTATCTTCTGTCTCAGTTACCCTAGCTTTTAGAGAATTTAGATTAGATTGGAACTCATTGAGAGCCTTGTAAACATCATCCCTGGTGGCTTTCAGGTCTGCCTTAATCAATTCCATTTGGTCATACATGGCTTTCTCCAACCTAGCTATTGCCTGGATAATTGTTAGCCTGAATTCCCCTTCCAACATAATGTCTATGTCTGTAGCCATTAGCTCTGTTGCAGAAGGCCCATCTTCTGAATTTTTCTTCTACTGGGCATTACTCCTCCTAGTCATTTTGTTTAGATGGCTGAACGGATGTAGCTGGATGTATCGACTGTGGTGCAATCAAGGTGCACCCTGGAACGCTTCTGAGCAATCAAGAGTCCCCACCCAGACGAAAGAGAAAAAGAAAGCGAGAAAAAAAAAAAAAAAAAAAAAAGAGAGAGAGAGAGGAAAAAGAAAGAAGGATAAAAGAGCAGGCTCAGGCCAAATGGGCCTCAAGGTAAGGTTTGTTAAGTATACAGACAAAAACAGAGAAACAAAAAGACTGATAAAAATATATGACAAGAGAAGAAAAAAATATATACATATATAGGTAGAAGCAAAACAAAGAAAAAAAGATCCTCGTAAAAAAGAACCCCAAGTATAAGATTTATATACTACCAGGACAACACAAATACACAGAAACACTGGCGGGAGAAAAAGATGGGAGAGTGGTTATAAATTCTCAGTGCGGGCGAGGAAGGTTATTTCGATTCTTCCTGGATGTATCTTTATATCTTTTTTAAAGGACAGAACTTTCCTAAGATAATGGGTGATTAAAAATTGGTTTACCTATAGGGGTAGCATTGATTGGGAAAAGGTGATTACCCTGAAATTTAACTCTATATGAATATTAACAAATAAAAATAAAGAAAAGAATGATCTAAACTAAAGTAAAATTTAAAAAAAAAATAAAAAATAGAAAAGCAAAAGAAAATCATGGGTATATGTATCAGAAAGTTCCAGTTAAAAGTTATTATGGGATTTGATGTTGTGGACATCTGTGATGGTAAATAGGCTAAAAAAAAAACCATATAAAAAATAAAAACAAAATTTAAAAAAAAAAACAGATAATGAAGCAGAATGGTGGGAATGAATTAAAATTTAAAAGTTTTATCTATCAGGGCGCCTGGGTGGCTCAGTGGGTTAAGCCGCTGCCTTCGGCTCAGGTCATGATCTCAGGGTCCTGGGATCGAGTCCCACATCGGGCTCTCTGCTCAGCAGGGAGCCTGCTTCCCTCTCTCTCTCTCTCTGCCTGCCTGTCTACTGTGATCTCTCTGTCAAATAAATAAATAAAATCTTTAAAAAAAAAAAAGTTTTATCTATGAAGTAGTAGTGATTGTTCTCTTGTTGTCCCCCCCCCCCCGTTAGCTTTCTGGGGGAGGGGCCTGCCACGTGGGTTTTCAGGCAGTGTTTCCTGAGTTGCGTCCTCCCGCCCCTCTCAAGGGAGTGGGTCTGAGGAAACCAGCCCTTCAGGCTTTTGTTCTCTGGAGGTTTTTATGTCTGTTCATTTGTTTTCTCTCCCCTTGGCAGCTCCTGATGGTTCTTGGAGGTTTAGAGGAAAGCAAACTGCACCCAGACTTCCCTCCCAGAGAGAAGCCCCAGTCTGTTCTCCTCTGGGTGCTGCAGAGCACACAAGCTCCCCTCTGGCCGCTGGCAGAGCAGGTTCCCAGCTGCAGTCCCTGGGGACACAGGAACTCCTTCTTGTACCCAAAACCACAACAGTGGTGGCTGGTGGCTGTCTGGGCAGCTCCAGACCACGAAAGAGCTTCCAAGCAGCGATCTCACACTGAGATTTTACCGCTGGCCAGGGCTGGGAGCACTCAGACTTTCTGGGTCTGAGAGCACCGGGCTGGCATTTCCATGCAACTCTCTCAGCGGGGGGTTTGGGGTGCGTCTCAGGCTCTGATAGTGTGGCACATGCATGGAGACTGCAAAAAGGCTATTTCTGTTGTGTGAGGGTCCCAGCCCCTCCCTCATGCCAAGCGCCCTTAGGAGGTCTCCTCTCGGCTCAGGGACCTAGACCTGGTTTCTCCGCTGCACTCTCTCTGGCTCAGCGCCAGGGGTGTCTGTCCTTGGTCAGGATACTTAAGCCCCTGTCCCTAACCATCCCAATTCCCACAATTTCATGCCACGATCCTTTGTTCTTTTTGAGTGCTTTCTGCCAGACTTCAAATTAAATCTGGTCCCCAGACTCAGGAGACTCTCATATTGGGGTATTACTTTCCAATGGGTCACTTCTGGTGGCTCCCTCCCCCTTTTATTTATCTTCTGATACCAGTCCGATGTTCCCACTGCACTACACTACCTGCCCACTTGCGTCTTCTGCCCTCGTAGAGATCCAGACGTGTATAATTCTGATCTCAGGCTGATTTCATGGGTGATCAGAGTTCCTTGGTAGGTAATCAGCTAACTTTAGGTTGAAATGGCACCTCCTCCTAGTTCCCCACCATTTTGTTCTATATCACTAATTCTTTCTTCTGCATCATTTATCCTAGCAGTAAAAGCCTCCATTTTTTATTGCACTTCATTAATAACTTTTTTTTATTTCAACTTAGTTAGATTTTAGTTCTTTCATTTCTCCAGAAAGGGCTTTTATTTCTCCAGACAGCATTTCTCTAATTACTTCTGTATCTTTTTTGAGCCCAGCTAACATTTTGAGAATCATCATTCTCAACTCTAGATCTGACATATTACCAATGTGTGTATTGATTAGGCCTTCGGTACTGCCTCTTTTTTTTTTTTTTTTTTTTGTGGTGGCTTTTTCTGCCTTGTCATTTTGTCCAGATAAAATATACGAAGGAGCAAATAAAATACTAAAAGGGTGGCAAAGACCCCAGGAAAATGTGCTTTAACCAAATCAGAAGAGACCCCAAATCATGGGGTGTGGGGAAGAAAGGGGAGAAAAAGAAGTTCAGAAAAAAAAAAATTTAAAAAGGAAAACAAATAACGAAAAAATATAAAAAAGAAAAAAAAATATACGTATATTAGACGAGTGACTAGAACAGGGTCACCCACTTAATTTTGGGAGTACTTTGGTCTCTTAGAAGAAACTACCTCCCAAAATTTTAAAGAATGAAAAACATAAATAAGGGTAAACACAATGAAGGGAGGGAATATTCCCATAAAGATGAAAAAAAAAATTTAATTTCTAAAAATGGAGTTGATAAAGTAAGTTGGTTGGGAGAATAAAGAAAAAGAAAGTGGAGAGATTTTTCTCGGGTTGGAGACTAGAACAAGCCCAGAGCTAGATTTAGGGTATATTCTGATCTATTAGAAGTTGTACCCCAAATTTTTTAGAAGAAAAATCCCTATATGTATGCAAAAATAAGGTTAGATACAATGAAGAACAAAATATGACTATAACAATGAAGGTTCAAGAAAGATTATTATTGGGACCCCTGGGTGGCTCAGTTGGTTAAGCGGCTGCCTTTGGCTCAGGTCATGATCCCAGTGTCCTGGGATCGAGTCCCACATCGGGCTCCTTGCTCAGCAGGGAGCCTGCTTCTCCCTCTGCCTCTGCCTGCCACTGTCTGCTTGTGCTCGCTCGCTCTCTCTCCCTCTCTCTCTGACAAATAAATAAATTTTTAAAAAAGATTATTATTATTTTTTAATGAAAAGTATTGTTAAGTTAAAGTAGTTAAAGGTTAAAAAAGGAAAGGGGAAAAGTTAAAAAAATTAGCAGAAGAAAAAAATAAAATTAAATAAATTAATTAACTGCAAGACTAAAGAATCATGGGGAGAAATCCATGAATTCCATGCTTTGCTTTCTCCTCCTCTGGAATTATGCTGTTCTCCTTGGTAAGTGAACTTGGTCTTGGCTGGATTTCTTGTTGATCTTCTGGGGGAGGGGCCTGTTGTAGTGATTCTCAAGTGTCTTTGTCCGAGGCGGAATTGCACCACCGTTACCAGGGGTCAGGCTAAGTAATCCGCTTGAGTTCGCTTTTTTGAGCTTTTGTTCCTGAACACTTTCCGTAGTGTTCTGGAGGACGGGAGTGAAAATGGTGGCCTCCCAATCTCTAGCCCGCAGGAGCCGAGAACTTGGGACCCCACTCCTCGGTGTGCCCTCAGAGAAAAGTGCTCAATCACTCCTGTCTCCCTGGCCCTCTGGCCGCGCTTGGAGAAAAGCGCTCAAACACTCCTGTCTCCCTGGCCTCTGGCCGTGCTCTGAGCTCACCCAGCCTGTGACTAGTTCAAGGTAACCCCGAGTTGAGAGCTCAGTCCTCAGCTCTGTCTCTGTAGCCAGCTTCCCCGCTCTAATTCCTGCGAGCTCTGCGATATTCAGACACACGCGATCCTTCTGTAACCCCGCAGGACCTGGGGCCACACTGACCCCCTGTGGGCTTCATCCCGGTTTAGCCTCTGGAGCGATGTCCCTCAGTGGAGCAGAATTTTAAAAGTCCTGATTTTGTGTTCCATCCGTTGTTCAGCCTCTTGCCAGGAGCCGACCCCTCCCACCGTGGTGTATCTTCCCGTTGCTTTGGATTCACTTCTCCGCTGGTCCTACCTTTCAGAAAGTGGTCGATTTTTCTGTTTCTAGAATTGTTGCTCTTCTTCTCTTCAATCTCCTGTTGGATTTGTAGGTGTTCACAAGGGTTTGATAAGCTATTTAGCTGATCTCCTGCTACCTGATGTCATCTCAGCCTGCTACTTCTCCACCATCTTGACTCCTCTGTCTGTAACTAGCTTTCTTTACAAATTCTTCACATGTTCTGACAGCTTCGTTGGAATGTTTTCATCTATCCTTTCACACAGTTTCAGTAGAAACTTTCAGTTCAGCAGGCATGTAGCAGACCCTCTGTGGTGCCGGGCATGCTACCTTGGTCTAGAGATACATACATGCATAAAACCGACTCAATTCACAAGGAATATGCAGTCTAAGGACACAGAAGAAATTCACGAGTCAGGATATGTGGTATGATAGAGTGCAGCAGCTTGAACTGGAAGGAATAATATTAAGTGAAAAAGCTGATCTCAAAGGTTATGTGCTATATTATTGATTCACTATCTATTTATTATTATTATTTTTTTTTTAAGTAGGCTCCATGCCCAGTATGGAGCCCAATGCAGGACTTGAACTCATAACCCTGAGATCAAGACCTGAGCTGAGAGCAAGAGGTAGATGCTTAACCAACTGAGGCACCCAGACACCCTGATACACTATTTTTTGAAATAACAAAATTATAGAGATGGAAAGTAAATTAGTAGTTGTAGTATGTGCCAAAAGACGGCAGTGGCCTCCTATCTTATTCGTGTCTGTGTGCCCCTGGCCTAGCCTAGTGGTGAGTGCCTGGGAGCCATTTAGCAATGCTTGTGCCACCATCTGTGTTTGCTCCTATGGAAATGCTTGATTCTAGTATGGTGGAGACACACTGAGGCGGCAAGGAAGAGATGTATTTCCTTTAGAATGGGAAATCCATTTTATTGGAATAACTTGCAGCCTTCTGTTGTTCCTCCTAAAGACTCTATCTTTGTATGGTTGACCTAAATTAATTTAATATTTCCTTTGGTTTCCATAGTGATGTACTTCCTACCTCCCCTCATATTGCCAAAAGCAATTTTCTGAATGTTATATTTACCAAGTAATTTGCAAATATTTCTTGTCATTTTTATTTCTGGTCCTATCAAAGAATACCAACATGTTGCAAAAAAGAAAGGGTACCTGAAACACATTCAGTGCTCAATGACTCCATGTTCATATGGCTAATCAATGAATGAATACGCAAAATTCAAACTATATCTTCCTTATTCTTCTAAACATCAGATAATTTAAGTTAAAAAATCATACAACCATATCCTATAAGAAGATCCTTGTTGTAGGTATGGATTTACAGAAATGTACAAGGAAGAGTGTGCATTTTCTTACAATCTCAATTGTATACTTAAAAGCTCTGCAGGAGAAGCACAGGGGTTAAGCACAGAGAAGGGGTGAATTAGCCTGAGCAGGGAATGCTGAGGGTGTGTGTGTGTGTGTGTGTGTGTGTGTGTGTATGTATTTTGGGTTTCTGGACTTGATTCCAAAGTGTGTGTATGTAGGGTGGGATTTCTCCACAAAATCAAGAAATTCTTGGGACACCAGCTTTGTTTCCTAAAATTCAACTCAGTTTTGACACGATTCACCCAGAGATAGCATCACATTCCACAGATTAAGTGCTCAGTCTCATAAGATTGCCCTCCTCCCAATTCAGATGATGGTCATTGTTATGCCCCAAAAATGGGTACGTGATTAAAGGAGCAAGACTGATACAAAGCGAAAGTCAAGCAAAGCTTTATTTCGTGCCAAGCATCAAGAATCAGACCGACTGTCAAACAAACTGGTAGGGTCTGCACCTTACAGAGAGGACGACCCCTACCTGTTTTCCAGACTAACTTTTATAGAGCAAAGGCCATGTGGTTGGGCCTGGCCACACAGGTGGCTAATTGAATTACAACTCACCCCATAGTAGCCATGGAAACTAGCCCATCACCTTTGTAGCTAGGAGACAGTATGTGCCCCAACTGATTGGATGTCTCCACCTGGCCTGACACACCCTTGTATTTGAGCTTTGTTACCTGAGGCTGGTTTCCAGGACTTGATTTAATGTCAGTCCCCTGGGGGAAGGGGAGCAGGGACAGTTTAAGGGTTAAACAACAAGGTTATTATTTAACCTCAATGGAAGCCTCTGGCTAAAATATAAAAATATAAAATAGGTCCTTACATTCCCCCCTTTTCTTTGGAGATTAGTCAAATCTTTGACTCTTCAGCCAGTTATATACCCCCCTTTTAATGGATGCTAGATTGTTTTGTTTTGTTTAGGTTTTTTTATAATTTTTATTTTTTATAAACATATTTTTATCCCCAGGGGTACATGTCTGTGAATCGCCAGGTTTACACACTTCACAGCACTAACCATTGCACATACCCTCCCCAATGTCCATTACTCCACCTCCCTTTTCCAACCCCCTCCCCCCAGCAACCCTCAGTTTGTTTTGTGGGATTAAGAGTCACTTATGGTTTGTTTCCCTCCCAATCCCATCTTGTTTCTTTTCTTCTTTTTCTGCCCCCCTAGTCCCCCATGTTGCATCTCCACTTCCTCATATCAGGGATATCAGGGATAGTTGTCTTTCTCTGATTGACTTATTTCACTAAGCATGATACCCTCTAGTTCCATCCACGTCGTTGCGAATGGCAAGATTTCATTTCTTTTGATGGCTGCATAGTATTCCATCGTGTATATATACCACATCTTCTTTATCCATTCATCTGTTGATGGATATCTAGGCTCTTTCCATAGTTTG